>RPOG01002577.1:21032-88549 GCA_008086565.1 Thalassoma bifasciatum | reverse complement strand
AGTGACACCTTCATGAGTCTCATTCTTTAAACCAACACTCCAACACTCAAAATCTGCAACAAAATAAAAGAAAAAACTGCAGATCCAAAAGTTTTGGGTGGTTGAGTTTAGTCCTCTGCTGTTGAAGCAGAAATACAACCCGGCACAGGAGCGCTTACATCTTTATCTTATGCATCAAAGATTTAGGAACAAGAACTAAAAATACCCTATGCACAAAAAATAAAATATTCAAGGCACACAGTAACTATTTTGTTATTTTATTGTGGACTAAATATATTTATTTCATAGAGTTAAGTTGATTATCTTGTGCATAAGATTGTGACAGGTTGGTTCAAATGATCTCCTTGTGAAAATAAGATTACTACATAGTAAGAACAAGAAACCTACCAGGTTGGAACAAGCTTTACCATTTTCTTGTGCGCTAGATTGAAACTATCTTTTTATTTTCTTGTGAGCCAAATATTATCCTTAGAATTCAAGATGTGTGAGCAAGATTGTTGTTTTGTGGAGGCAGGACATCATCGTGTGCTTGCAAGATTTTTCAGTAAGTTATATCCATGTGAGCCAATAATCTTGCAGAAACAAGGTCACAATCTTGATGGAACAAGACATCTGCCAAACAATGTAATAGTGCATAAATTAATATCTGGTGTGCATGTGATAATCATTTCATTAAGGCAAGATATTTCCATGTAAGTGGGTCGATGACAAAAAGAGGGTCTAAAAACGTATTTTTAAAAAGTTCTTTGAAAATGGATAAACACATATTTCATAGAGAAGAATTATGTTTTCTAACAGATTTCAGTAGATGACCAACATTTCAAAGATTTTAGGTTCATAATTTTTTAGTATTTTTAATTTGAGCACCCAAAAATGTCAGGTGGTGCAACCAAATATATGAAAATATATTTATATATTCCTGTTATTTTGTCTGTGTGAAATTATTGGCAAGTATAATTTCTTTTATTTGTGAATAAGATAAATAATTTTATGTTAAAATAACATTTTACATTATTACATTGGTTGTACCACCTGACATGGAAATTGTTCCAGTCACCAATGAAGTGAAAAAACCTTTTTTATCAGTATTTCAGAGAAATCTACAAACTTTTCCACTTGGTCACAAATGTCATTTGGGCTCCTCTGGCTGATGCAGTTTCCTGTTTCCTGTTTTATTCTCTTCACTTTAAAATAAAAGTCTAATGTTACGGTTGCACCACCCTGACATTTGACAAGGTGAAAATTACGGGACAAAAGTTTTTTAAATTTCTCAACAGCTTTAAAATTCTTTTTATTTGCAAAGAATGTTTTATTTAAAAAGGTTCAAGCACAAAATAATGCCACTGTATTTTTAATTTCCATTTAAAATAACTGACTTTCAATTTTTAGAGTTTAATTACTGTGGATACTTGTCAGGACGGTTGCACCACCTGACATTTTGGGGGTTTGAGGAACCAAACCACAAAAAAACATGTTATATTTTAATAGTTTAAAGATGTGTTCAAATAAGACAGGTTTCATAGAATAAAGAAATACATGTGATGAAATACTCAATTCATGATGGAAGGAAATATTACACTCGGACACAAAAAAAGGGACGTCACGTCATTAACCCACGTACAAGTCGGGGACAAGGTTCTTAAAATCTCAAGACATCTTTTGCACACAAGATTTTTTTGGAAGCCAATTATCCTTCAAGGTCAAGCATTTTTCTGTAACACTTCACTTTACAGGTCTGCAAATTTCATCACAGTTAACTAATAATTAGACAACTATTTTTCTTATGTCTATGAAATTACTCCTGATTTTTTAACAATGTGGTGAAAATTAGCATGGAGCGTAATTTTAAATGGTGTCAGATTTTACCTATAAGCACTTTACAATTGGTAGGTAACAGTTTTTTTTCAATTCCTTTTTAATATCCAACAAATTTCAAGTTAGGTTGAGGACAATTAGCATATAATCTATTTAAGATTAAATCACACCTCTCTACAAAATATATGGATAAGTATCTCAACACTGAGCTGATACATAGCTACTAATTTCTTGAATACATTTTGAGTAATGTAAAGTAAGCCCCATAGTTTCCTGGAATAATAATTACCTTGTAAATCTTAACCAAATACATTCATTCTGTCTTCCATTAAACAGTTGATAATAAACTATTTTATATTGTTTTATCAATTTCTAAAGTACCAAGTTTGTTGATAGGCCTAACTGAGAGCACTTTGATATTCTAGATCAGTGATTTTCAACCTTTTTTGAGCCGCGGCACACTTTTTACTTTTACAAAATTCAGGGGCACACCATCAACCAAATGACATAAAATTACACTACAGCAGGGGTCCCCAACATTTTTCGGACCGAGGGCTACTTCAAGGGAACGGAGTTGTGGGAAGGGCTACTTGCTTGATACAAAGTTCCAAATGATTTAGTAATAATAATATGTGAAGAGACTGCTCACATGTCAATGTTAATCATTATCCACAACTGTAAGTAATGATTTACACAGCAATAATGATGGGAAACATAATATTATAATCAGAATATATGTATTTGAACGTGCAACATATATTTTTCTTTTCCATCTACTGCTGCATGATTGGGCAAAACTGGCCAAACAGAACATCATTATTGTTATTATTTGTGAAAGCTGTAGCCTGTAATCTTGTATTTTTAATATGCAGTAATAATAAAATATATTGAAGTGTAGACTCACATAATTCATGCCCCCCACTGTATAATTCAGTGCCCTGGGCGGGGTCCCCGGTCTAAAAAGTCAGGACACGCCCCTGCCTGCCAGTACACACATCGTTGCGTTAAGTTGCTTTGCTCATTACGAATGATGTACCTTTATAAGCAGGCATGTAATGTTTTACTATGAACTTTGGACATTATTTTCAAGAAGTAACACATTAATTTTCAGCCAAATGAAAAGGAATTAGGGAGTAATTTCAATAAAATGAAAACCAAAAAAATTGTCTAATAATAATAATAAGCCAATTTTTTTGTTTTTAGTTAACCAAACTACAATGAAATTTGCCAACCTTTAAAGTAAAGTGTTACCCATTTTTCTTGAGTGCTGAGGTTTTTTTTTCCTTTTTGGGCAGCAAGACTATAATGCAACTTATTTTCATGCAAATACAGGATGATTATCCTGCAGGGACAAGAAAATTTTCTAACAACCAAGTTATGTCCCACTGAAAACCCCTATTTTCAGAGAAGAAGAAGTTATTATCTTGTTGGAACAAGAAATCCACCATACAGCATAGCTTCCTGAGAACAAGATTTTTTTAATAGTGCCAAAGTTATAACCTAAGGATTATAAACTGAAGTTATTTCCATGTAAGCCAATAATCCTGCAAAAACAGTCACAATCTTGTTGGAACAAGACATCTGCCAAACAATCGAACAGTGCATAAATTATTATCTTGTGTGCATGTGATAATCATTTCATTAAGGCAAGATATTTCCGTATAAGTACAAGTCAGTAATCCTGTGGAGACAATTCTTAAAACACCAAGATATCTTTTGTGAACAAGATTTTTTTGGGAGCCCAATTATCCTTCGAGGTCAAGCATTTTCTTGTGTGCCTAGGACTTTTTTTTCTCTTATTGGGGAGCAAGATAATTATGCAACTTATTTTCATGCAAATAAAAGGTAATAATTCTGCAGAGACAAGATAATCATCCAACTAACAAGTTTTGTCCCACTGAAAACCCTTATTTTAAGGGAAAGTTATTATCTTGTTGGAAAAAGAAATCCACCATACATCTTAACTCTTTGAGAACAAGAATCTTTTAAAGTGCCCAAGTTACACTGCCTGGCCAAAAAAAAAGTCACCACCAAAAAAAAAAGGTTGTACACTCTAAAATTTCGCTGGACCACCTTTAGCTTTGATTACGCATTTGCTGTGTCATTGTTTTGATAAGCTTCTGCAATGTCACAAGATTTATTTTCATCCAGTGTGTCATTAATTTTTCACAAAGATCTTGCATTGATGATGGTAGAGTCTGATCACTGCACAAAGTCTTCTCCAGAACATCCCAAAGATTCTCAATGGGGTTAAGGTCTGGACTCTGTGGGGGCCAATCCATGTGTGAAAATGATGTCTCATGCTCCCTGAACCACTCTTTCACTATTTGAGCCCGATGAATCCTGGCATTGTCATCTTGGAATATGCCCGTGCCATCAGGGAAGAAAAAATCCATTGATGGAATAACCTGCTCATTCAGTATATTCAGGTAGTCAGCTGACCTCATTCTTTGAGCACATGCTGTTGCTGAACCTGAGCAACTGCAGCAACCCCAGATCATAACACTGCCCCCACAGGCTTGTACAGTGGGCACTAGGCATGATGGGTGCATCACTTCACATGCCTCTCTTCTTACCCTGATGCGCCCATCACTCTGGAACAGGGTAAATCTGGACTCATCAGACCACATGACCTTCTTCCATTGCTCCAGAGTCCAATCTTTATGCTCCCTAGCAAATTGAAGCATTTTTTTTCAGTTAGCCTCACTGATTAGTGGTTTTCTTAAGGCTACACAGCTGTTCAGTCCCAATCCCTTGAGTTCCCTTCACATTGTGCGTGTGGAAATGCTCTTACTTTCACTATTAAACATAGCCCTGAGTTCTACTGTTGTTTTTCTTCCATTTGATCTCACCACACGTTTAAGTGATCGCCGATCACCATCATTCAGGATTTTTTTCCGGCCACATTTCTTCCTGGAAGACGATGGGTCCCCACTATCCTTCCAGTTTTTAATAATGCGTTGGACAGTTCTTAACCCAATTTTAGTAGTTTCTGCATCAATCTCCTTAGATGTTTTCTCTGCTTGATGCCAATGATTTGACCCTTCTCAAACAGACTAACATCTTTTCCACGACCACGGGATGTGTTTTTCCACATGGTTGTTTAGGAAATGAGAAGCAGCTCATTGCACCAGTTGGGGTTAAATAACTTGTTACCAGCTGAAAGATAATCGCCCATGCAGCAATTATCCAATAGGAGGCTCGTACCTATTTGCTTAGTTAAATCCAGGTGGCGACTGTTTTTTGGCCAGGCAGTGTATAACCTAATGCGCGCAGGATTATCAGCTGAAGTTATTTACATTTGAGAACCAGATACTTCCATTTATGATGAGCTGGTATCTCTTGAGAACAAAATGACTTTATTATGCAAACAAGCAAATAACTGTAAAAACAGAGTATATCCATATTTTATTGGGGCAAGTAAATATCCTGAGGTCACAAGCTATGATGAAATACTTGTTGCCAATGTAGAAAAACAATAAAGCAGGGACTTCAGTTGGCTTTGAAATGGAGTAAATACCAGAGTTTTCTATGACAGAGGATATCTATGGTAACACCACTCAGCAGAGTTTTTCAGGTTTTAAAAATAAAGAGGTTTTTTCTCCCTCTTACCTCTCAGTGAAGGAGACTCAGGTGTGTTTCTTTTCTGAGCTGGAGGCTGCACAGCGAGTACTTATTTTTAGTCTTGGATTCACTTTGCGTGCTTCAGATTTTAAGGGAGGAATAAAACCAACATCTGCTGTACATCACGTCACGAAGACAGGGCGTGGTTTTATGAATCAAGAAGAGAAGAGGGTTTGATTCAGTGGATATGAGCAGGTATCTTCCTACATTTAAGAGTTCTCAATCTGAAACGCTCCTGTCACTAAAGTACCTGTGTTAAATACATATACATATCTATTTTTTGCATGCATTAAACAGAAATAAAATGTGAGTCATTTCAAAGGTGAAGCTGTTTTACTTTCTGAAAGATGAGACCAGTTATAGTATTTGCAAGTTTACCCAAAGAACTATGAAGAAAAAAAGAAATGTTTTTCCATTCTGAATATTCTGCCTCATTTGCACGTCACCCACCAGTTGAAAACAGTTTGAACTCCATTTTTTGGTTTGAACGCCCCAGTACTGTTTCATTTCATGTGGCGTGCGTCTCAGTTTGCCTCCGATGACTCTCAGATTAAACCGATGGAGTGTTTTATTGCTGTTAGTCAGTTTTAGCTGCCATGCAAAGATTCCACACAAAGAACTTCTAAAGATAATTGCTTTTTATCGCTCTGAAGACTTCGGCGTTGAATGGATTGACGGTGTTAAGAGCCGCTGAATAAAAGCTGCACATACAGACATACATTTTGTTGCTGTTATATCAGAGAGAGAGTCTTGATTAGTCATCTGTAGGTTCAGGGTTGTTTCTGAAGAAAAACACACAAAGAGGGCTTCTGGAGGGTGGGTTTGTTGCTTTTATCTTTAATTTGTATCTTCAGTGGCTGTTTATTCTGATGCTGGTATAAAACAAGAATTATGAAGATGCCACTTAAGACCTCAGAGAGAGTCTGCTTTTATGCCTTAGCGGCATTTTTCACTAATCATAACCAAAGATGCTTCAAGTGGCCTTTTTAAAATGCAAAACCTGCTTTTTGTGAATAAAATGGTGGTAGTATTCTTATTTATAGGCTTTGTATTGTGTGGAAGCAGCATATTTTTGATGAGGAAAATAAATTTCGGGGGAATCTAGATTTAAGTGGAAATGACAACATTAAAGGGACTGTGTGGAGAATCTGTTTGAAGTGGATTGCAGTGACTCCTTTGGCCACAGGACTTACACAAACTACCATGATGACATGATTCATGAATTTGTTTTGAAAAAATGGATAGAGATCAGATCTCACACTGATTCTCTCCACAAGACAACTTTTTACCAAAAACAATGTGACAAGGTAATGTATTTATTCACAGTTACATAGCACTGTTGTTTGAAACATGACAACAAGCAAACTTTGTACGTGTGTAACATAGTTTAGTAGCCAGCTACATTAAGCTTCACTACTCACAGCCTGGTGCTCTGAGACGTGGCCGTAAAATGTAAAACTGGTGAATCCTGGTTGTGTCCTACCAGTGCTCATCTACCAACTCCAACCTCACCAAGCAGAGCAAATGTAACCTGGCTCTTCATTTTATTCTTAGACTCCCCCTCACCAAACATCCAGCATCATTTAGATTTTGTATTTTCAGCTAAATTTATTTGGTCCGTCGAAGCCCTAATTTAGTAAAAAAAGATGTGCAGAATTGGGTCATGTTTAATTGGTCCAATTAGGTCCTAATTTAACCCCATAATAGCCGTTTAAAATATGACCATCAGTCAGATCCAGTCCTTAGACGTCATTTCAAGGAGCTGAAAAACACGGCTTTTCACTTTTCACTTTTCAACCAAATCTAGACGTTGCTTAAATGTTGTGTGGTTAGTTCAAAAGACATTTCTTTAAGTGTCTTTTCAAAAAGATTTTTGCTGGGAGGGTCAGGTTTGAGCAGATCACTGCAGTATAACTGTTGCATGTGGGTTGAGATAAACATCATCACAAACAGATTAGCCCCTGTTATAGCTTTTAGCTCGTGCTCTATCACTCACCTATTTATCTTTCTTCTGCTCCTCCGTCCCTTTCCTGTCAGACTGTCCAGCTCCTGTTTCACTTTCACTACAAAGAAATCACAGAAATCGTTTCAAAGCGTCGATAATCTCATTTTAAATTGTGGATTATGATCAGGCACATGTTTAGATATGAGACTCTTTCAAGATCACTCAGAAAGTCCTCACAGACCCTTTAAAGTCAAAATTTCAAGGATTAAGTCAAAATCAAAGACAGAAGCCACAGGTTTGAGAAAAAAGTTAAACCAAACCATATCTTACAACAACAAACAGCAGAACGTGGCCGATTACAAAGTGCTGTGTATCAATGAATACATTCAAACTATGCTGCAAAGTTGGGTTTAACATCAAAGAGATTCTCACATTTTTAACTCAAAAATATGGTGTTGTAGTCTCATCAACTCATTGGCTACCACTGACATCAATATTGACATTGACATTTAACGCAGCAGGCAGAGGGACATTCTAGTGAAGCTTTTCCATCAATATCAGGCTTGTAAACAAATGGACTGACTAACTGACCCCTATAGGTGTCTGTCAGGGCTCTTTTTGCCCGAGCAATAAATACAAAAAAAAACTACTAAAGAAAACGGTAGACTGGCAACACCATTAACTATAAACAGTGATTTTATTTACAGTGCATCAGGTGAATTGTTTACACAGTTCAAATGAACACAAGATGCAAAATCAAAATTACCCACGATAGGGGAAACCACAACAAAAGGATATGTTTTTGTCAAAAACTGGCTCTGTTACCTTCCATAGAGCTACCAAATCTGACTTCTTCCAAAAGCCTGCTTCCCTGCCTGGCCAAGGCAGCCCCTTTAAATTCCTGAAACCCCTCACAGGAAAAAAAACCCACATCAATAATATCCCATTTTTCATTAAAACAACACTCTACTCTAACCCACTATGTTAAAGAATACTTTCCATTTTCTGGAATATTTTCAAATCATAACAAATCACAAACCACAACAAGCAAACAATCAGTCATTCAGAGAGAAAAAAAAAACAAACAATCCATCCATCATCCATGTGACTGGAAAGAACTTGCACCAGGCACTGTAGATATGGAGGCAATGCTGGTGTCCTTCCTTTTCTTTGTCCATCCTGACGCCGAGTGAGCAACCCCATAGATTTGTGTGTGTGTGTGTGTGTGTGTGTGTGTGTGTGTAAATGTATGAAAAGTTATGCAGAGCTGCCTAGGTGTGCACCCCTGCCCCTGCTCACAACAGTGGGAGAATGAAACTTAGTTCGATATGTCCGGTTCCTGTATTATTGGAGGGAGTGGGTGGGTTTGCAGGTGTGTATGTGTGTCTCTATATGTGTGCGTCTGTATATGTGTGCGTCTGTATGTGTGTGTGTGTTTGCGTGTATGTGCACTGCCATGTGTCAGAGCGGCTCTCACAAGCAGTGCTCTCTTGGGATGAGAGATCAGCAAAGATTATGAGAAGAGACGATGACAGACGTTGATGGGAAAAGTTCAGGCAGCTCTCACTTGAACAAAGTATGAGTCATGATCATGAGAGAGGATGACAGATCATGGATCATGATCGAAGGAGCTAAAGACACAAGCACTAAAAAGTCATCAAAGCTGGTTATTTCCATTATTTGTGAAACTATCCCATGTTTAACTGAACAACAGATAAAGCTTTGTTTTCCTGATGAAAGACTAGAGTCTACCCTTCATTTGTGTACACTGTAAGCAAGTGCTGTTAATTTACAGCCAATTTGCTGCAGTAATCCGCTGTTTTATGTAATATGGTTTTGCACCGTAGTCAGCAATGCATTGTGGTCTGGTAAATTTGAAGCAAAAACTCACCGACCCATAACGCAATACAAATGTTTTAAATCACAGTAAAATACAGTATTTGTGGAAAAATGGACATTTTCCAGAGTCTGATGCAATTTGCGATTAGCCATGAGTGAGGAGGGCACACAGTGGACATGAGACACTGCTGTACATGGATGTAACACAAGGGTGACTGTCGCATTCCATGCCCCATGGCCATCTACTCTCTGTGGTGTCAATTGGCTGTGTGCGCTCGGTGGTGAAGTCTGTCTATGCTCCACTGGCAGTATTTCCTCACTAATTACAGTTATATACTGTAATACATGTACTGCTTCTGGGGCTTAGTCATTTAAGTTCTACAGGAAGATAGTATTCTTCACTTTTATCCTTGACATTCAATCTTTGCCATCAACAACTGGCCCAAACTGCCTTCAAGGGCAAAGACAGCCTGTGTCACCAGTATGTCGGGCCCATGTACAGCAGGCTCTCATGTCCACTGCGTGCCCTCCTCACTCATGGTCAAAAGTAATGAACAGTAAAATACTGTATATTTCTGTTACAGTAAAAACCTGTTGTTTTACAGTAATAAAATGGCAACCCTGCTGCCACCTGATGACTGTTTTTTCACAAAAAATTTTGTTACAGTGTAGTTTTGGTGTTTACATAGCCACAGAAAACAGTACTCGGTCAGAATGCTCTGAAAACAGCTGGCAGCCAATGAGTTAAGGACTTTGAAGAGAATCTGCCAATAACTCCATCTGTTCAGAAACTTACTATTACATCTGAAGACTGAAGTTAAGGCTTCGGCAGCTGCTGTTATCGTTAGACCTGTGGCTGTTGAGGAGCTGACTGCACCCCACATACTACTGCTAAACATCAGGGCAGGCTATTTCCACTTTTCTTGTCATTTCAACCCTTCTGTCGATTCATCAAAATGATTTACTCAGTCAAAATTAGCACCAGTCTGCTTCTGTAAGATTGTTCCACTAATAGCCCTGAAAACCTTTGATTCAACTTTTGTCTCTTTAAATACTCTGGAAGCTTTTCCCACTGTTGCTATGTTAAAATATTACTCATCTGTATCGCTCCGTAACTGACAAATTATGAAATACTGCTGTGTTTTGGATCTCAAGTCTGACCTGGAAAGTTTTGAAATAACTAAAAAATTGAGTCATTAATATTCAGATTTGAGCAAATCTCATGTCCCTCTTGTGTAATTCTCTGGAAAACTTTTTTAACTGGTAAAATTAAAAACCAACTCTTTGATTTGAAAGTAAACCCATGAAAATAAGATTGAGATGAAGCTGAAGAGCAGAAAAAACACATTAATTAGAAACTCTGGAGGCTGGCAGTGTGTTGGTCTCCTGAAGACTCACTCTGCTCCCACGTCCTCTCTGACGGCTTGTTGAGGCTGATAAACTGTAAAAGGTCAGATCGGTGTCTTGATCCAGACAGCGAGATGGATGGCAGTATCTCCATCTTATTCCTTTCATGCCTCGCTCGCTCTCTTCATCTGACCTTTGCGACGACAACCCTGTGAGGAGCACTTCATCGGAGCACGCTGGGTCACTCCTGGGAAAATTAAGGGCTGCGGGGAGCGAGCCATGGAGGGGGGGATGCAGCATCAATTATCTCTCAAATGTCACAAGCTGTTTTTCAGAGGAAGGAGGACTCACGCTCCTCTCTGCTCTCCAGAAGCTTACAAACTCTCTGTCGAATTAACAGATAATTCTCACAGAGGTGGGAGCTTTTAACATTTGCAGGTGCAGTGCTGCAATCAGGGCAACAAGATTCACTGAGGCTGCACCTGCAAACCAACACATACCTACTAGATCCTGCAGTGACATCTACATGTTTTATTTTTCTTAGCAGTGGGTTTGTACCATTGTCTCTTTATTATGACACATATTTTCATGATCCATATCTGAGAAATCAAAGGTAAATTCCTCTATTCCTGTATACAGGAATGGACGACACACCCCATCTCCTCACATTTGGAAAAACGAAGCCAAAACTCTGCCCCCACTAAAGCACACATTTCACTTAGTCTCATGCTCATCGAATAAGTATATTATATGCATGCAGTTAGTCAATTCTGGATTAATTCTTTTTCATCTTCAGTTTATTGTAATATTAGAAAGAATTCCTTAAGTCCAGCAGCATACAGACTTAAAAGGACCCTATACAAAGACATAACCTAAATACTAGGGATGGTGAAAAAATTGATTGTCAATTAATCAGGGTCATGTTATGGATAAGTACGAATCGGTCATTACATTTTCAAAGATTAGTTACATCCTAACACAACACACAACATAGTTCACTGAAAGACAAAAAAGCTGGTATTCTTGGACAGATAAACATCCAGAGAGAGAAAGCGTCCAAAAAAGCTCTTAGAACAAGGTTGGATGCAGGTTTAGATCAACTTTATTATCCATGTTGTGTCCTGGAGTTTAAACACTTGGTTTCACACGCTGCTTCACTGCAGCTGTACAGCACAGTTGGTGACAATATGCAAGGTTATTGAAAACATGATATGATCAGTTTGACAACAGACACTGGATTGATTCCTTACTTATGTCAGTTTAAGTTGTGATCCAGTCTAAAGGTAGAGTATGAAGGAATTTTCTTTAAGTTTTGTTTGTTTACATACTACATCCAAATTGGTCTCCTTCTCTGTGGCTCAGTGTCAGCGACAGCGCATGCTCACTGCCTCTGATCATAGCCAATAGCATGGCCAACAGTCTTAGCTTCATGAAAACACCATAGACAGTAGAAAACAGCCCTGTGAGCACCTGCAGCATCACATGGCAGAAACTCAAGAGCCGCACTCCTGTCTTCCAACAGGGAAATGAGGTATGCTGCAAATATTGTATTATTCTTTCTCCACATTATGGTCGCTATCGTAGCTGCTTGGGGGTGCTAAGGGCATAGCCACTCTGGCCACGCCATGCTTGGGCACACTTCAGATGTAAAGCACTGCCTACTTCCTCGGCTCGGCATGCTTTCTTTGGGGGGGGGGCAAGCCACAGCTCGACTCATGTACGAACACACGAGGGCGAGTGCTGCATGCACATGATGCATGGTGCATAACATATGACCGCCCCAACCACTCCTCTCAATAATAATTTTTAACAATGGCGGGGTGTTAGAGGGCTGTGTTGGTCCAAAACAACTTAACAGAAGCCAAAAAGTGAGAAAAGTTGTTACAATGTTCTCCATGTTCTCTAATCTGCTGATTCTGATGAAACTGTGTCTTGTAAACAGATGCTTCATGGTGAAGTCGGCGGCCGCCCATGTGCTGGCAACTGTGCTGAAGTCTATTTCATGTTGTAGGAGTGCGACCGCTGGCAATACTGTCCTGGGGGAGAGCAGCACTGCTCAGGGGGGTGGGGGGGGTGGGGGGGGTGGGGGGGTCGTGCTCGAGTACAGCACGGTTTGAATGGCCAGAGTGACTACGCCCTAATTATGGGTGTATCGTTATGTTGCTGTGTCCCTTTTTGGTGACTATACAAAATTTCTTCATTTCCTCTTTAGTTTACTTTAATCTTTATTTCCACCTGTCCTTTCTCTTACCTTTCAATTTCTCTGAACTTTACTTTCTCAGATCTTTTTTCCCCTGTTATTCTAACTTTGTTGTATCCTTCATACAAACTTTTCTTCTTCTTCTCTGATGCATTTTCTCTCCTTTCCGTGGCACTTCACCTCCTTCTGTCTTTTGCCTGTCCTTCCAACATTTATCCGAGGTATTAACTACCTCAGTCTCAGTAGATAAGGACTATTTGTCTGAGCCGTATCCCCTCCGGCAGCTCTCCTGTTTCATTATGTAGAATTCATTCATGCTCGGATCAGAACAAAGACTGAGCGGACTGTGCCAGCGGCCACTTGTAAATCTGTGTATTTAAAAGTACCTTTTAACACAGCCATTAGAGGGGCTGAGTGTTGTGAGGGAGTTGTGTTTTGATGATGTCAAAGTGTGCTGTGCCAGGACTTTCATCTCCCACTCCTGCTGGCTTCAAACGATTCTTTCAAATGAGTCCGTGATAGGCCGAGGGACGAGCGCCCGCCCTCCGCCTGCAGCTCAATCACTGTCCTGTCACAGCTCACCACGACCGAATTACAGGAATCAGATTAGGAAACAAAAACATCACAGAAAAAAGTGTGATCCAAGTAAACCAAAACATTTTTGAGCATTGCACCAAACATGACACCTTAAATAATCCTTCTTCTGGCACTTCTGTTCCAAAAGTCTCGCTGTTATAGCTCAAGTTTATTTAATGACCCATTTATATCTATTTACACCTTATCCACAGAGTTATCAACATATTCCATATTTCTGACATAGTGACTTATGAATACACAGAGCTTTTCTCAGTTTAGAGAGACTTTTAAGGCTCACAGAATCCAGAAAGCTACAATGTAACAATTTTTTTGTGTGAAAAAACAGTAAACAACTAGCAGCAGGGTTGCCATTATATTACTGTGAAAAAAACAGTTGATACTTTTTTTTTAATGTCACAGCAGTTAGCAGTATTTTACTGTTCATCACCTTGTGACTATGAGTGAGGAGGGCACATAGTGGACATGAGACCCTGCTGTACATGGGTGTATCGTGTAGGTCACTCAGGCTGTCTTTGCCCTTGCATAGACTGGCTGCCCATGCTCCTCAGTTTGGGCCAGTTGACGATGGCTAAGGCTGGATGTCAAGGAAAACTTGTAGAACAGTATCTTCTTCTGACAAACTTAAATGAATAAGCCTCTGTATATAATGTATAAGCAGTATATTGGATTACTGTATGTGACTCTAATTTATCGGGTAATACTGCCTGTGGAGCACAGACAGCCTGTCTACACCACCGTGCATACACAGCCAGACAATGCCACACAGCGAAGACAGCTGGTTGAAGCCACAGAGCCATGAAGATGGCCATGTGGCACACACAGCGTGAGTCACCTGCTCGATCCATCCATGTACAGCAGTGCCTCATGTCCACTGTGTGCCCTCCTCAGTCATGATTACATTGAATCCAACTCTAGAGAAACGCCCACTCTTCCCTAAATACTATATTTTACTATGATTTCAAACATTAGCATACTGTTATGAGTCTTTGAGCTTTTGCTTCAAATTTACCAGACCGCTATGCATTGCTGACTACAGTGCAAAACAGTATTTCGTAAAAACAGTAGATTACTGCTGAAAATTGGCTGTAAATTAACAGCAATTGCTTACAGTGTATATTCACTTGGTATCGGATTAATACCAAATTTGGCAGTATGGCACACCTCTGTTAACCAGTTAGACTGTCTCCAATCAAACTCCACAGAAGTTGCTGATGTCACAAAGTTTACTGAGGTTTTTCTGAAACTGAAAACAGTACAAAAAGGTCCTTTTAAAAAAGTACAATAGCTGACTGTGCATGTCCACACATGATAAAAAGGCTAAAGTAGCCACACAGAACTAGCATTAACTACCACAGATGCTACCAACAAATGAATGGTAGCATCTGTGAAGTTACAGAACGTAATGTCCTTTCTGCAGCAAATCGTTATTCTTTCAAGATTTATACATACAGATGTTGCATGAGTATTCAGGAGTGGAGAAAATGTATAACTACTGAGCACATGGTTTGCTATCTTACTTTCAGTTTCTATTGCAGGGAAAGCAAGGTAGATAAATACTAGGAAACACCACAGGGTGGCGCTGTAACACAACCACAGGCGAGATGATTTTAAACATAGTATGTACGGGGCATGACAGGGTGCTTTCTAGGAGGAATACCCCAATGTAGTCTGCATGAAGGCTCGTCCTCTGCCTCTTGGTGGGGTTACATGCAAACACAGGATCCTTTAGTCGAGCATTAACGCAGAGATGTCAGTGTGAGGGGGCTGTGACCTGGCTCCTCTCCAGCAACCAGTCCAACATCCATACCACCTTTAACCAGCCACCTTCTGATCTGTAAGCAGACCGAGCCACATCCACCCCCGCTGCTATACCATATCATCATAAGTTAGCTGAGCTGAGTCTTAATTCTGCTCTGGTTGTGTAATACTTGTTTCTAATGTTGGTACTTTTACCTTAAATGATCACCTTTCACACCTCTGAAGTTATTTTTGAAAAGAAGTGGGATTAGTTGTCAAACTTTGCGTGTCTTTAAGTTGGTAAACTCAGCTCTCACGCTGCTTTCAGGGTCTTGAAGTGTTTCCTTGAATACGATGAAATGTTTCGTAACAGGTCAGATGTTTGGCCTGTTAAGAAGCGATGCTAATAAGCGTGCCGTACAACACAAGCAGGGCAGAGATTTCTTGAAAGGCTGAAGTGATGAAACAGCATGAACCTGATGAAACACTTAAATATTTAAATTAAAGAGCAGGAGCACACAGTGTGTTTGATTGTATGAAGAGCACTTAGTGTGTGGACGGCAGCCAGCCAGGAGCTCCGTCTCCTCTGAGGCCTCTCAGCCTGCGAGCTGGACGCCCACACGTAGAAAATACACCTACACGTTCAACCCGTCATGGCTGCCAACACAGCGCTGTGACAGGAAGAGTTAACAGAGAACTAACATTAACATTCATCCTCCAACTTAGAGCTGCTGTTTGCTCTGTCTGAATTCAAGAGGAGCCGCACAGAAAGTGTCTGAGGCATCCACAGCTCAGCACGCGGCTGTTTGTGAGTCTGATCCTCACTTTCTGAAAAATAAGTCTTCTGTCCTCATTATTATGTCACAGTGTCTTAAATAACTACATCTGACTCTCTCCTCTCACCTTCAGCTCTGCGTGGGTTTAAATATGCAGATTTAAGAACTATTCACTGACAATACTGACTGAAAGGCTGCAGTGCTGCCCGACATCCACTGAGACTCTGGAGGCAGCATCACACTCTGTAGTCTGCTGGGAGTTCACACAGAGATGTCCATAATCAGCAAACTTTAGAGGATGACATCTGGGGTTTATAACTTTATCACAAAGACACCTTATGAGATACAGCTCTGACTTTTCCTCTCTGTTTTCAACTGGTCAAGAAATTGATTTGAAAGTAAATACAGAGGTTGTGTAGAGATGAACTCTACTTCTGGATAAAAAGAAATCATGGTGCACCTTGTGTTTGCAGGTAGTCTTACCTTAAAGAGTGGGTATTCTGCTTTCCTATATGGTAAACATGGATATAAGTAACAATATTGGATGTTCATATTAATCATGCAGAATTTCAAATCACACAAAACAGTATGAGCTCTCCACAGGTCCACGCCCCATACCCAGGCCTCTAGATGCCATACAAATCAGAGTGAAGGGGATCTGTGAAGTGGAATGCCTTCAGTCACTCAGACCGTACGTACAGTGCCCCCATCTGTACTCAAGCACAGTTGCTCCTCTGTGGCACCGTTGTACTGTTCCCCTGCTGGCCAGTTCAGCTCGCAGTCACACGACTCACCCTAATGCTTTTATTTTGTTGTTTTCATTCTTTTTGTATTTTACTGTTCTGCTTTTTATCAACCTTGAGTGTCCTGAAAGGTGCTCCTCAATAAAATGTTTTATTATTATTATTATTATTATTATTATTATTATTATTATTATTATTATTAGTAGTAGTAGTAGTAGTAGTAGTAGTAGTACTCCAATATGAACCAGACTTAAGCATGATTGCAGACACACCCAAGGTCCACCTATGTTATTTTGAAGTGTCTATTCACAGAACATGGTCTCATCAGAGTCAGCACGATGGATACACAGAGAACATGGCCACTATTTTAGTCACTTTTCAGCTTATGTTAGGTTGTTTTGGACAGACAGCCCTCTAACACCCTGCTTTTGATTAAAATGATTGTTGAGAAGAGCAGCATATGTCATAGATTGGACATTATGTCCTTGTTGTATTCACGTTCTTGTGCTCATACATGAAGTGTACCATGCAGAAACACACCTTTATGGAGTGTACCAAATCCGAGGGAGTGTTCTGTACTCCAATATGGTACACTTGTGGTCACAGTGGCTGAATGAACTGGACGTCAGGGTTGAAGCATGCTTGAGCATGGTTTGGGTCGCCATTGTCCTTAAAGAGGCGGGGGCGGAAATAAGAGTTTGTTAAACAGTGTTTATCAAACTGTTGCCCGCCATGACCATGAAAAAGTTGTGTTTTTCATATTCTATAAAACACTAAAAAAAAAAAGTTCCCTAGGACCCACAAAAGTTTCCTTGAACACCCCCAGAGAAAATGGTCAAGCTAACAGAAAGTTACCCTTTTAACAAGCCTACAGGTAAATCATCATGTATACACGACTTAAAGGCTGGGTTATGCTTGCTACACATGGAAATGAGTCACAAGTGATCAGCATGAGAGAAAGTGTGAGGCTTTTGTACTTTTATCACTTGGCACAGCATCCATTTACTCTCATTGGGGTCAGTTGATGTCCGTCCCTAAACTGCAGGAGGTGGTGTATCACAAACACGTGTCTACTCAAGCACTTAGGCAGGGACCGTAAAAAGAAAATCAAACAAGAAAGAAGAAACCTCAGACAATGGCCAGGGGAGGGTGCAACAGGGAGATGATTCAGCCACAGTGAGCACTGTGGAAGCAGTTGTTAGTGCCAGCTCAAGTGATGTATGATGGGTGTTTACAATACATCAGTCTGCCACCGAGGCTGTTGTTCTTGGGCTGTTTAGCTCAGTGGTCTGTGATTTATGTATTTATTTTTTTTATATATAGTTTTTCTATTATTTATTTATGTATTTATTTATGTATTTATTTATTTAAATGAAGGGTCCTTGGTCTCAGACAATCCGAGAAACACTTAAGTAACTAAAACCCTAGCATGAGAAAAGTAGGGATTTTTTTAATTAATTAATTAATTAATTAATTAATTAATTTGCTTTGGTCATCTTAAAAAAGAAACATATTGATCAATCAATAGTTTTATTAAGTAAGTCAGAAATCCAAGTTTACATGGCTTTTTGTTTAGCACAACCAGAAAAAAACGTTTTAAAAATGTTTTAAAAATATTTTAACACAATACTGAATATCAATGACTTCAGGAAAATATACAAGATAATGACCTCTACGGTCAAAGTGATTAAAGTGAAAACTGAAAAACTTGTCCAGTCGTAAATCTACACATTCGCAGTGTGACAAAAACATCCTCAGAGGAGTTCGAAAGGAAACTCTTCGTGTTTCAGTCTCTGAAACTAATTTTTTAAATGGTTTAAAATCTAAACAAGTTCATTTTTCCTGTGGTGAGGAAATCTTTCCCTCTGCTGAGTTTCATAACTGGAACACCTCAGAGCGATTCATTGTGTTTGTAACATGAAGGGAATGTTGGACGTGGTCAGGACAGTTCCCTGCTGAGAGTTCAGGTAAGAAAGCATGAAAGAGAACTGTGGTTTCTATATGTGTCTGAAGGTCAAGCTCATTCTCTATGGTCCGGGGAAGAGGAAAAATGAAACTAATGGATTTTTAAACTTTGATATGATGTTTAAAACAGACTAATGCTCTCTATCTTTAAAACTGCATTTTATAACAACACTCAGAAACCACTCTTAAGCAATAAGAGAAAGTGAAATAATTTGATGTTTTCTGCAGAAAAGAGATCCATCACGACACCAGACTATTGATCTTCTGTTCATCTAAAACTCTCTTTCTGCTCCTCTTTTTCAAATAAGACTAGCGTGGTGAAAAAAAAAAAAAAAATCATCCAAGTGCTCAGCAGATAAGTATATTAAACATAATTACACAAGCAGTTTGTCATTCAGCTCTGGTACACAGTTCAGTGAAGAGCGTCTCTTCATTTGTTTGGGAATAATGCTCCACTCAAACATGCTGCACAGCACCGGGTTACTCTAGTAACCTTTTCTATGAATAGTAAATGTCACCATAATCAATTTTAGATGGGGCGGCTCTGCAGGTGGAGCCTGGAGAGGTTGGGAGGAGGAGGAGAGGTGGATGCTGCTGGAGAGAGCGTGCATTCGCCTACAGTAGGTGGTTTTATAAAAGCTTCGTGAGGCAGACAGACCCGAGACTTAAAGTGACTGAAAGTATTCTGTGAAGTGCTGAAAGGAGGGAGTATGACACATGAATAAAATATGCCTCCACCTTTGAAAAGAACGCTACAAAAGTGCCCTCATGGATTCACCTGAAGTGCCTTTTGTGTTCAGTCTACCTGCTTTGAAAGCAGAGAAAACAAAGGGAGCAGTTTCACATCCACAGACTCATCTCTGTCCTGGTTTGTTTACTGTGGCGACAAGTGACCGAATCAAGAGGAAAACCTCGGAGCTGAAGTCAAAGCAGAAGTGTTAAAAAAGTACAGTACCCTGAGCAGCCACTGACAGCAGGCTCTAAGGCAGGTCAGTGCTGATCAAGCCTCTTTTCAACAAGACTGGACTTCACTGGATTACACTGGATTAAATCACTTCAGACTGGACTAATTTGGACTTGATTCAAACAGGCTGGATTGTGTAGAATTGGATTGGAGTAGATTGGATTAGACTAGGCTTGGCTAGGTTGGACTGGATAGGTCCTGGTTGGACTGGATGGGTCTTTGTTGGACTGGATGGGTCTTGGTTGGGCTGGATGGGTCTTTGTTAGACTGCTTGGGTCTTGGTTGGACTGGATGGGTCTTGGTTGGGCTGGATGGGTCTTGGTTGGACTGGATAGGTCTTGGTTGAACTGCATGGGTCTTGGTTGGACTGGATGGGTCTTGGTTGGGCTGGATGGGTCTTGGTTGGGGTGGCCTGCACTGAACTTGTTTGAGGTGGACTGATTGGGTTGGATTGGACTAGATCAATTAGACAGGATTAGATTGAATTGTATTGGATTGGACTGGGAAAGCTTGAACTTAATAGACTAGACTGGACTGGATTTGATAGGTCTGGATTCAACTGAATTGACTGGATTTGATTGGACGGGTTAAAATTGGATTACACTGGGTTTGATTTGGGTTTGACTGGATTTGACGGGGTTACACTAGGTTGGACTGGTTCAAATTGGGTTTGATTGGATTAGACTGGTTTAAACCATAGACTGTAGGATGGACACTATGACAGTCAACTCTAACTAAAGCTTCCAACAAATGCTCTGACCCCTGGTGTCTGGCTGCAGTACAGGTCAAAATCTTCTTCTCCAATGCACTACAGATGAGAGGTGGTAAAACTTTCAAAGCTTATTACACCTCATAGAAATGTTTCTCACATTGTTAAGCTGTGTTGTATGAAGATGTTATTTGGCTGCATTGTGTACAAGTCCTCTTTTTACTGAGGAATTGATTTTTCATTAATTATTAGATTTTAAAAACCGAGTCATAAATTTCATTTTATAATGATTAACAGCGGCCTTTCGTGAATAGTTTTTAGCAGGGATATGAGAAACTTCAAGAAAGAGAGCCAAAAAGACATTAAACCCTCGAAAGGAAAACAAATAGATATTTTTCTTTCTGTCTGTTCTTTTTTTTTTTCAACTGGCTCCACCCAAATTCTGTGCTGCAGTAAGGGGGTTCTTTTGGCGTCAAAATCGTACAACGGGGATATATACAGTCTATGGTTTAAATAAATTACACTACCAGTCAAAAGTATAAGAACACCCCAATTTTTCCAGTTATTTATTGCAATTCAAGTCACTCAAGTCCAATCAGTAGCTTGAAATGATACAAAGGTAAGTGGTGAACCACCAGAGGGTAAAAAAAAAGGTAAGGTTGCCCAAAACTGAAAAACAGAGTACATTTCAGAACAATAACACAAAATGGGTTCACAATTGATAGCTGTCCTGCAGCAACGGAGGGTGACCAAGCCTTAAAAAGCTGGTGCTACTAATTCCTACAGGTGTTCCAAGTTTGCTTGATTACTAATAAGCCCCTCTGTCAGCATAAAAGCAGTGTTTGAACACAATGTGGTACCATACCCTCGTGAGCATCAGTTCAACAGTATTGTACTGCAGAAAGTAGTGTGATACTACAGAAATGGCAAGAAAAGGCAATTAACAGTGGAAGAGAGACAGACCATCATAACACTGAAAAATGTAGGTCTTTCCTACAGAGAAACTGCAAAGAAAGTCAAGGTGTCAGTGAGTACAGTTTCCTTCAGCATCAAAAGGAAGTCAGAAACTGGGGCAAACTTTGACAGGAAGAGGTCTGGCAGACTGGGGTGTTATAAAACTTTTGACCGGTTGTGTATGTGGAATTGAAAATTATGTGGAAAGATAGGGTTGTTGGGTATCGAGAGATGATAGACTGTATGGACTTGATTGCATTAGGTTGGAGTGGATTGGACAGGATTAGATTGGATTGAATGGACTAGATTGGATTGGATCAGACTGAATGCACTGAGTTGGACCAGATTAGACTGGGTTGATGTGAATTAGACTGGGCTTGATCCAATTGAATAGGGTTGGACTGGGTTGGACTGGATGAGACAAGGTTAAATTTGATTGAATAGACTAGATAGAATAAGTTTAGACTGGAGCCAATTAGACTGAATGGACTTGATTGAATTAGCTTGTACCAAATTAGATTGGGTTGAACTGGATTAGATTAGGTTAGGGTTATCTTTGGATAATCTGTGAACTCTTTATTATACCAAAACAAAACACTGTAACTGTTAAAATCTGGATCCAGAAAATGGATTAATCTGATTTACTGTTTGAAGGGATGTAACTTAAATCCAGCTGAACTGTCTTGTAGTTTCCCTTTTTTCTTGTTTTACCTACAAGATTTGATTTACCAACACTAAGAAGCCATCATCACCATCGTCTTCCAGTGGAGTGTTTTCAAGGTGTAGAAATGTTATAGAGCACCATCGTCACGACTCAATACATCCTCCTATAGCAGGAGTTGACCTAAATATGAGGCTCAGGACTCCTGGGAGCAACACATCACATTAACACATTTCACAGTTACACCGTGTACACATCCACCAATGGGGCACCAGTGGGGATGGATGACTGCTGAGCTTTTCACCCAACAGTGAACACAGATTCCACAGAGCAGCAGTGAAGAACGAGCAGCAAACTCTTTATTTTGAAGTTTGGGGTTTAGAGTTTGTATTGTTTCGTTCACTGGTCCCTCTACTCGCTCTGTGACTAAATAAATTGAAATCCAATCATCCTTTCTGTGCCTGCAGCAGCACCTCACCCGGCAGTTCAATGCGAAACAAGAGTCAGCAGGGAGAGCACCGTCACCAAACAGGCCGTGTCATTTTTCTCTTTGGAGAGCTGCAGCAAAATAAAATCATCTCCTCCGGGCTGAGCGGAGACAGGATGCCCCAGTTCTTGGACCATATGTCAGGTCTGTCACATCGAGTATATTTAAGTTACACACCTGATCCTAAAGGAGGAGAGGGAGACAGCTGAACACGAGGGATGAAGGAGTACCTGAAGGAAAACTCCATAAAGACAAATGCTCCTGGAACAGTCTCTCACTTTGATTCCGTGAAGTTAAATATAATGTGTTTGTTTCGTTCTTTTGCTCTCTGCGCCTCTGGTATTTCTGCACTTGCACTTCCTCTTCACCACATCTCTATCCGTTTTACATCCCCTTTCTGTCAGTGATTCAGGCTCAGGGAAAACTGACATTACAAAGCTGCTCCCTCGACAGGATGTCTCACTCTGCTCCAAAGTAAACCACATCCAGACTTGAACTCAAACTGATCCACACTTCACTCCTTGACCTGCTCAAAGCTTCAGGGATCCAAAGGGGTCACAGCGAGCTCCTGGTCCTCTTAGTCTGAACAGAGTCTCTGCATCTGTAGCTCGTCCTCTCGACACAGAGCTGATGATGCTGCATGTTTTATTCAAAGCCTGTCCTGCTCCCAGTGTCATAGCATTTTAATCTGCAATCAGCCCACCTCTTCAGGGCTCGAGTTACCTTCCCCCCTGTGATGCTGTCGGCAGGGTTGAAATGAGGACAGAGGTATTTCCTAAAAACAAGGGGAGAAAAAACAGCCTTTATCTTTTTTCACTAAATCCCCCAAAGAGAGCAACAAAGAGTTGTGCCTCAAGTTTGATCTCTTTCCAGAAAAAGCATCTTCTTTTCAAAGCTTGAACACTCTTTAAAGGAAAATTTTATTCCTCTTTTAAAAGTTAAAGTCTTACATCCAAGAAAATACATCAATTTATCTTTTAAAATGGGACGTGGCTTGTGCAGAATTTGGGTTGAAAGAGGAGCAAGAGACGTCTCAAAATGTTCAGTTTGAGGATCTCATCTTCTGAAAATTGTGCTCAACATGTATCTGCCATTTTTTGATACATATTTCAAAGAGACTCCTTCAGGGAAAATATTACAGAAGGCCTCAGATTTTGTTGAAGCAAGAGTAGTGAAATCCCCAAAGCCTCTTCAGGAAAAGCTTAACGCCAGCAGGTAAGGACTGTGAGGGAAATGGTGGAGACCAAAACATAGCAAGAAGTCTTCCAGTTTTAGACTAATGCTGATATTAAAATTAAAATAACCAATCCTTATCATCCTATGTTTTTAGTTCCTGCTCATATATGAAATCAATCCACAGAAAGAAGTCTCATAACCCTCGGCCTGTTGACACTGTGGTAAAATCAACACTTCAGGTTTGTCTTGAGTTTGCACCAATGACAGATAGTGACACAGATAAGAAAGATAGAGAAGTTCATCCAGATCTGTTCCAATTGGGGAGTCGTGCTCATCCTGTCCAGAATGTAATTGACATAACCACCATCAGTTGTTTTTGAATCTGTGAAACAGTTTTTGCTGAAGTCTATGCTCCCTGATAGAAGAGGTTTTGTATCTCAGTGGGGTTATCTTTCTGAAAAAAGAGGTTAAAAAATTAGATAAACGTTAAATCTGAAAAAAGGGAAAAAAAAGTTTACAAGAGCATGATGTCAATCTCAGTCAAACACTTCAATGCATTTAGACAAATGTTGACCCTCCTTGCCAGACTTTTTATCTGCATATCAAAAAGACCATGAAGAGAATCTGTTTGGAACCTTCTTTTAGCATTTCTTTTCTTTGTTGAAGACAACTTTTTGCCAGATAAAAAATGATGAGTTCATGTATTTACCAACAGTTTGGTAGTTTGAAACGTGACACAAGCAAACTTTGTAAGTTTGTACTCTCGTTTAGTAGCCAGCTACTATTAGCACTACTCACAGCTTGGTGCTCTGAGACATGCCTGTAACGTGCAATGTTAGTGAAACCTGTCCTACCAGTGCTCATCTACTAATCTTGCTCTTCATTTTATTCATAGACTCTCAGGCTTGAAAGGACCACTGCAGTATAACTGCTGCAGGTGGGTTGGAATGAACATTATCACAAACAACCCTGTTTTATCCTTTAGCCTGTGCTCACTCTCCTGTT
This sequence comes from Thalassoma bifasciatum, assembly GCA_008086565.1. NCBI lineage: Eukaryota > Metazoa > Chordata > Actinopteri > Labriformes > Labridae > Thalassoma > Thalassoma bifasciatum. The sequence continues at coordinate 64,005 of RPOG01002577.1, read as the reverse complement.
TAACTTTCTTCTACTCTTCTGTCCCTTTTCTGTCAAACTGCCCAGCTCCTGTTTCCATCATTACTTGTGAATGAATCACAGAAATTGTTTTCAGCAGAGAAAAACTCAGATCTATCTTCTCACCTCTAAGCCGGTGTGGCTTTTTTATGGAGACTTTGATTTGCTGTAAATCAACCAGGCCCAGCCCGAACCAATCAGGAAGCTGAGAAATAACGTTTAGAAATAACCTACTTCACCAATGATGACTTTATTGAAAATTGTGGATTATGATCTGGCAAATGAGACTTTTTCAAGATCATTTTAAAAGTCCTCACAGTCCCTTTAACGTAAATTTTTCAGTGGTACACTAGTGATGCTTTCTATTACTAATTTTCACCCTCCAACACTAGTTTATGGCATATTGTTGATGTTGTCATGTCCGATGTATTACGTTTAGTCTGAACTTTTCTTTGTTTTTGCTCCCAGTGCATTGACTTTGACTTTGTTTTGAAGTTTTGATTTTTTTTCCACACCCGACAATAAAGAGCCTCTTTTTGTCTTAAGTCATGCGAGTATGTCTCTTCTACTCGTCCTGGTTAGATATGACTCTTTGGGTGGATAACAAGTGTTCATCATGGTTGGTGAGTTTTCCCAAAGTAAGATATCTCAATAAGTATTCGATGGATGTCACTGAAATTGTCATCATATAAGTAAGAGAACCATTCCCACCTAAGTAGTAAATATAAAGCCACAAGTTGACTCCAATTTTCACCTGTAATGCACACGTAACAAATTTTCGTTTGAAAAAACAGTAAACAACTGGCAGCAGGGCTGCTATTATATTACCGTAAAATAAACAGTTTTTTACTGTAACAGAAATCTACAGTATTTTATTGTCCATCACCTTGTGACCATGAGTGAGGGGGGCACACAGTGGACATAAGACCTTTCTGTACATGGGTGTATCATGTAGGTCACACAGACTGCCTTTGCCCTTGCATAGACTGGCTGGCCAGTCAGCTTGGACTTTTGTCAACAGCAAAGACGGGATGTCAAGGATATCATTGAAGAATGGTATCTTCTTATGAAAAACTTGAAATGAAAAGTTCTCTGAATACATTGTAAAAGCAGTACATTGGGTTACTGTATATGACTGCAATTTGTGGGGAAACACTGCCAGTGGAGCACAGCCAGCCTGTCACAGAGCGTAGATTGCCATGGGGCTTAGACAGTGACAGTCACCAATGTGATTCATCCATGTACAGCAGTGTCTCATGTCCACTGTGTGCCCTCCCCATTCATGGTTTCATCACACGTTGCGTCCAACTCTAGGAAAATGTCCACTCTTCCACAAATACTGTATATTACTGTAATTTAAAACATTAGCATACTGTTATGGATCTTTGTGTTTTTGGTTGAAATTTACCAGACCACAATGCATTGCTGACTACACTACAAAACAGCAGATTACGACTGAAAATTAGCTGTAAATTGATAACAATTGCTTCCTGTGCAGGATACATTTCTTTCAAAGCTAAACAGAAAGCAGAGATCTTTTACAACCTATTCTGCCTGAAACAACCCAGCAACAAGGTGACCTGATGCAACTAGCAGGGGATAGTTAGTGAGCGTAGACTGGGAGAACAGCAGTCCTCTGGGAGTTTGATGATGTACAGTGTGGAGCGGCGTGACCTGCTGCGTCTGATGCTTCCCCATTTATCAAGGCCTCTCCATGGAAAGATTTTTCTCCCGCTCTGTAAAGAATTCCTCGTCTCTGTCTGCGGTAAAGGTGAAAACACAATAAAGAGATTTTCTGACAACAAAATCTGACATTTCGAGGCGATGCCGCTTACATTATGAGTCTCGCCTCCCGTCAACTCCTGACACGCCAAAACATCTAAACACAATTTCATTCTCGTCTCATTTAAACAAGGGAAAATAAAACCAAACAGCAAACAAATGCATCCAGGAGAGCAGAGCACATTGCTGATACCTGTTATTTACCTGTTATGAGGTGCTTTTAGCAGCAGAGTGCATCCAGGATGAGAGAGGCAGAGTAGTTCATCTCTGCGCGTAATATACCTGAAATTATAGGCTGCAGATGGAAGAGGAATACGTGCTCCTGTCTCCTTCCTTCAGATGGCTTACAGGGAATTTATCAACAGGGAAGAACTTCAAACACATGCGTATGACAGATATTAATCCAGAGCAGCAGGGGCTGGTTTCCCCTTAACGTTCACACTTTGAGACGAGAAGATTTAGAGCTCAGCGGCTGAAATATGACCACAGCACTTAAGCTGATCTTAAACTGCCTCTTTGAGGGAAATCCTGCTCGTTTCTTCAAGATTATGAGACCTGAATGTGGACAGCATTTATTAACACACTGAACTACATGTACACTGCAGCTCTCACTAAGCTGCATTATCAAACAGGAAGCAGAAAAACCTCAAAGACTCACTTTTTCACATTTGTCTGTCACAATCTATGATTTAAAATGAGATTAGCAGCTCCAGAATGTGTTATTTCTAAAGGATATATCTTACTATTTGAGGTTGGTTTGATTTTCCAACACCAGCTGATGAGGAGCTTTGTGTTTCTTGCATTTATTACATTTCCTCCCCCCCTTCGTACGTCAGCAGAGCCATCCAGGTGTGTTGTCACGTTAAGCAGCTCACTCAGCAGGTGGATCCCGCACCTGGAGTTGTCTCATTATGATTCAAACCCTCACTTAACATGTAGTATGCAATTTTATAAAATGTCATCACGGTCTGAACTGAGGAAATTTCAACCCCAATCGCAATAAAGTTGGGATGTTGTGTGAAAAATAAATAAAACAGTATATAATACAACGATTGGCAAATCCTGTTTAACCTGCATTCATTTGAATACACCACAAAGATGAAATATTTGTTGTTCAGATTGATAAACTTTATGTCTTGCAAATATTCACTCAATTTAAATGTGATGCCTGCAACAAGTTCCCAAAAAGCTGAGACAGGTTCATGTTTCCCACTGTTACATCACCTTTCCTTCTCACAACTCTCTATAAGTGTTCGTGAACTGAGGACACTAATTGTTGAAGCTTTGGAGCTGGAATTCTTTCACATTCTTGTTGATGAACAACATCAGTTGATTAACAGTCCCAGGGTCTCTGTTGTTGTATTTTGTGCTTCATAATGTGCCACAAATTTTCAATGGGAGACAGGTCTGGACTGTAGGCAGGTCACTCTTTTACTACAGAGCCATGCTGTTGTAGCTGGTTCAGAATGTATCTTGACATTGTCTTGCAGAAATAAGCAGATGAGCTCAGGTCCAGAGAAGGCGGCAACTGCGACATTTCTGGATGTTGTTGATGTCTGACTTTGTCTTTGCATGGTAGAGTTTGAACTGTCTCTTGTAGATGTAATGATGAACTGTTAACTGACAATGGTTTTCTGAAGTGTTCCTGAGCCCACGTGCTAATATACCTAACACAATGATGCAGATTTTTGACCCAGTGCTACCTGAGGGGTCAAAGGTCACTGGAGATTTTTCTAGATTCTCTTAATCTTTTGATGATATTGTGGACTGTAGATGATGAAATCCATCAATTCCTACAGATGTACATTAGAAACACTGTAGTTAGACTTTTGCTCACGCAGTTGTTGACAAAGTGGTGAACCTGGCTCCATCTTCACTTGTGGAGGACTGAGCCTTTTGGGAATGCTCCTTTTATACCAAATCATGACACTCACCTGTTTCTAATGAACCTGTTCACCTGTGGAATGATCCAAACAGCTGTTTTTTCAACATTCATCAACTTTCTCAGTCTTTTGTTGCCCATCCCAACTTTTTTGAAACGTATTGCAGGCATCATTTTCACAATGAGTAAATATTTGCGGAAAATAAACAACAACAACAACAAAAATACCCAAAACAATAAAGTTGATCAGTTTGAACATTAAATATCTTGTCTTTGTTGTGGATTCAAGTGAATAAATGTTAGATAGGATTTTTAAACCATTGTATTCTGTTTTTATCTACATTTTACACAACGTCCCATTTTCATTGGAACTGGAGCTGTAGACATGGGTACACAGTGATGGCTGCATCTTAAAGGATGAAATCTAATTCACACACATACACACACACACACACACACACACACACACACACACACACACACACACTGATGGTAGAGCCCTCAGGACAATTTGTGGCTCATTATTCTGCCTGGAACACTGATGACATGCTGACTGGAGAAGATGAACGCTGAACAGCTGAACTTCTTCAGACACTTTTTTTTCTGCCACCTGACAAACTAACAAACTAACCAACAGACGGACAGACAGCTCATCTAATTAACGGTTTCATGATTCCTTGATTGCTGTTAATTACCTGAGGCAAGCTTCAAATTAATCATGAGGACACCTCCCCACCCACCCCCCACCCACGCCTCTTTAAGTGAATCAGTCTGTGAGATGTCAGAGGTTAACATGGAATAATCACATGTAATCAATAAAGAGATGTAAATAAACATGAAGTGCATAATAACAGAGTGAACATGCAGAAGGTGGAGCAGACAGGTGAGCTGGAAAAGGAAACTATGACACTGATCACTTTAAAGAGCAGCAATGATCCTGCAGGAGTGTGATGAGGGTTCAAACTGAAGGATGAAGAGTTTGTACTGACCTGAAGTTATGGTGACCAATAAAGGTGATCAGGAACAATAGAAAGTAAATCTGGGGGGTTTAAGGTACAGGGAACAAAAATAACAGATTGTAAAAAAAAAAAAAAAAAGCTTTGACATTTTCTTACAAAATTAGTCTCAAAGTCTAAAATCTTAGAAAAAATAAATAAATCCCTGATTCTCAGAACATCTCAGCACAACTTTCTCCTTATTGATCTAAATTTCCAGCATTTAAAGATTTTAATTTCACTAATTTTAAAATAACCAATTACATTTGCCTTTTTTCCTCTTAGAAATCAGAAACTTTAAGACTTGTATTGCTTTAATCTCAATTTTCCAGAATAAAAACATCCTAAACTTTTTAATCTTAAAAGAAAAGGTAAAGCACTTTTATCACTTTTAAATCTCTTTTATCTCAGGATTACAGAACTGAAAGTTTTATGTTTTCCAGTTTCATAATTATGGTATATATAAAAAAGACATTCTCTCTTTAACATCTGAATATTGGAATATTGGATCAAACTTTTGATCTTACAATGCTTACAATATTTTTTTCTTTCTTATGGATCACAGGATTCTGAAAAAAAAAAAAAAAAAAAGCTTTTTATTTCAGAATGTAATTACAAAAATTTTAGCTCTTTAATCTCAGAATTCAGAAATTCATCAAAGTTTCACTTTGTTTAACCTCAGGATACAGGAATAATACAATGTTTGAAACTAAGAATTCTGGGATTAGAAGGACTTAAATCTTCTAATTCCATTATAATAAAGAAACAATGGAATAAAGGACTTTTATTTCTTAAATCTCAGGATTTCAATTTGAAAAGACATTATTTTTCTGTCATTCCAAAATCTTGAAATCAAAAGGCTTAAATCTCTGTTTTTTTTGTAATTCCAGAATGAAAATCTCTCTTATCTCAGAACTGTGGAACTGAATGACCTTTTTCTTATTTAATCTGGAATTCTGTAAATAAAAGACTTCAATTTTATTAATCTACAAGCACTGGGAACAAAAGACTTAAACTTCTTTAATCCCAGAATAAAGAATTAATCAAACTCAGAATTAGAGGAGAAAAGTTGCAATTCTGACTTCAATCTCAAAATTCTGATTTAAGGTCAAACTTTTTGGAAATATCAGATTTCTTTTACAGATCCATCTTAAAAATGCAGATTTACTGACGAACTTCTCCAACTATATCCTTGTTTTGGATTGTGTGGAGGAAAACTTAAAGAGTAGAGAATATTTGAATTTAATTGATTGGATCAGAGTTCAGCAGTTACATAAGAGTGTCATGTTTGCCTACTCACTTACATTTGTCTGAACGAAAAAAAAGAAGACTGATACAGTTTCCTGTGGAATAATAAGATCTTCAACTAAAATATTTAAGGAGACAAAAATAGAAGTTATGAATTAGCCACAGGGAAAAAGAGTGTGTGTGTGTGTGTGAGTGTGAAGGTGTTGCTATTGCTGTATGATAAAGAAGCAGTGTGTTTGTGTGTGTGTGTGTGTGTGTGTGTGTGTGTGTGTTTGAGGGAGAGTCTGACAGGCCGTCTCACAGCTGGGATACCCGGTCCTCAGGAGCGGGGTGATGGAGCCACGGGGGCGCGGGTTATTTTGGGAACCACGGAGGAGGAAGTGCTTATTTTTCACTGCCCCTCCTCCCCCAGCCTCCCACCGTCTGACAGCTCCCTCTGTTCATTTGCACAATCTCAATTAGCCTTCAGCGGAGAGAAGAAAGGAAGTGGTCAGACCAAATCCCCTAAAAGGGTCTATTCAGCACAGACCAGGGGACGCTGTGTGTGTGTGTGTGTGTGTGTGTGTGGGGATATAAATACATCTGAGACTGATGGTGTGTTTGATGTTTGGGCTCCAGCTCCACGCTTCGACCTCCAAATGGGGGAAAAAAGGTCTTTGAAAGGAGACGTGTGATGTCAAACACTACTTTCACATAATGAGACAGGATGTATGTGAGTGTCTGTGGAAAAACATCCTGAATGCACACATTGTTCAGGAAAGACATTTACACTTTTAACAACAAATTGATGTAACAGGTGAGCAGAGACAAAGCTGCAGAGTCCCTGGTTGATTTCACTCATTAGGAGGGAAGAAAAGGCGGGTCAGAGGTGAAGTTTCATTATCACAGCTGTGACATGTAGAGAGGAGAAAATGAAGTGAGAGCTGTGTACATTAAGCTGTGATGATCATTTCATTAGTGTTTTATCAGTCTGTGTTTGCAAAGACACAAATACAGAAAACATTCAAAGGGGAAACACTGGAAGTCCAGACACAGCGAGGGTGACCATATCCTAAAACCCAAAAAGAAAACGAGACCCGGCCTTTAGGAGAGAAAACCACAAAATACTGAAAACAACAGAGCAGCTTCATTGATTTAAAAAATTCCTTTTCTGTTTGACGTGAACATTTTTAATGACACAAACATGAATAACATGTTAAAGCCCACTGTCACCAGTTAGAAATGTAGAAGATGAAAAACTGGCTTTGTTGAGGTTTCTTTTTTGCACATATTAACTCAGAAATTAAAAAAGACAAATTTCAACTTTTTTCTCATAATTTCAATGTTGGAGCCATAATAGAAAATTCTGTTTGTTTCATTTTGTTTCTTGATTGAACCTCATTTGTGTGTATGTACTGGTATTTTGTGTTTGTAACCGTGTCAGTTTGATATTGTGGATTTTATTCTGTATTGAAACTTTGGTTTGGTTTGGTTTGCATGTATGTTAGCAGACTTGAAGTAAATGAGTTGCCACACCCAAAAGTATACGTCGCCTGAACATTTTTTTTTGGAACCAAGAACGTGCGTCTGAACTAGTTCTGACCCTTTTCACCACAAATGCATGGCCTTATTGAAAGACCCTGCTGTCTATTTATCTCATTTCTCCCACCATTTATCTCGTTTTTCAACCAGTTATCTCATAATATAGAGTTTAGTATCTTAAAAATTGATGGTATTGTCTCAAAATATTGACTTTGTATCTCATGAATTTGACTTTTGTCTCAATATTCAAGTTTCATGATTGGATTTTTATGTTAATAAATTACTTTTTTCTCATAAATTTAAATGTTTATCATAATTTTGCCTTATATCTCATAAATTTACCTGTTTAATCATGATTTGCCTTTTTATCTCATAAATTTAACTGTTTTCTCATAATTTTGACTTTTTGTCACAAGATTTTCACTTATCTTATAATTATGACTTTGTCTAAATATTCAAGTTTTTGTTTAAATAAATTACTTTTTTACCTCAATAAATGACTTTTTATCTCATTAATTTAAATGTTTTATCATAATTTTGCCTTTCTGTCTCAGGAATTTTACTTTTCATTTCAGAATTTTGACTTTTTGTCTTGATATTCAAGTTTTTGTCTCAATAAATTACTTTTTTTCATAATAAATGACTTTTTTATCTCATACATTTAACTGTTTTATCATAATTTTGCAGTTTTGTCTTAGGATTTTTACTTTTCATTTCAGAATTTTGGCTTTTATTTCTTAAAATTTCAACTTCTTTTTCCCGCCACTTTGCCTTTTTATCACAATACTTAAACTTTTTAGCCCAAAATTTCGACTTTTACTCGAAAAATTGTGAATTTTATTCCAGAACCTCTACTTTTATGCCAAAATTTTGACTTTTATTGCAGAATTTTGACTTTTTATCTCAAAATTTGACCTAATGAATGACAAAATATATATATATATCAACACCTGTCATGATCCTGATGTGAAGAAGGAACAAGCGTATACCAGCAGCTCATGGAAGTGAATTTCCACACCAGCATTTTGAATGCACATAAGCAAAAAAAGCAGTCAGAGCATCTTTTTGAGCATAAGTAACATGATCTTGACATGTTGGTGCATCAGAGTAATGCCAGTAGCCCAGTGCAGCTTTTTTTTAATGAATATCTATGGTCTATAGAGCTTGCTGAGAAAAACCCAGACATTTTTGGGAATTTAATAAAATTCTCTGGACATTACTTTATCACCCAAAAGGGGGACCTGTCTGGACAAGAGAGGACGTTTTTTGACCCTTGACATCACCACAGAAGTCCCTCAGGCCTCTAGGGGGCACTAAAATTGATGTTTCTCTTCTTAAAGATTATTTGGACATTGCAGATCCATCATGAAGATTTTTGCACATCTCTCCTTCTTGTGTCCTTTGTAAAACCAGAACATGTTGTTACACGCCAGGCAGGAGCTCTGAGAAACTCCTGTCTCTCCCCCCTCCCTCTGCCCCCCCCTCCTCTCCTGTCCCCCCTGAAGGTGCTGATGAGGTAATTGATTGCCACATGCTCAGCCGGGCTTCACTGATGCCTCTGGTCAATCAGCAGCAGGAAAGCTCGGTGTAAGACTCTCCACAGAGGAAGCCCTCAGTCTTTCCTCTGCTCAGTCTGTTTCTGCAGAGCTTGGATGAGTAAAATGGTTTCCCCTTCACTTTGCACTCAAATATTTAACATTTTCTCTCAGTCTCAAACTGCAAAAGGTACCAAAATAAACGATCCATACTGATCTGCTTTTTTATTTCCCTTCAGTCAGGGCATCAAATGTACCAATGTGAAGCAAAAGGATGAAGCTGGACACTCTGTAAATAACTGGTTGGTCCACAGAGTTGTTCCATCAAGTGCTAAAGTAGCAATAACAGTCAAACTTAAAACCCACCATGTTTCAATAGTTGCATTACGCTCCTTATGGTTCAAGTGTTGACAGTCACACTGGCCAATCAAATGCTGTGCTCAAGCACGATACACCCCCGCAAAGTGAAAAAATCAGATCTGAAAGTAAAAGACGATCTGAAGGAGAAAAGAGGAAATCTGAAATTAAAAAGTTAAGATTTGAACCTGAAAGTATTAATTCTGCTTGCAACTGACAAAAAAAGACAAATCACTTGTTTAAATATATTTCTGAGTAAAAGATGAGAAAAAAAGTTGATCAAAATAATTGCAGAGCTGAATTAAAAGTATATTAAACTGAAAAAAGTTGTCTTACACTTTTCTTTAATTCAATAATATAGAACAAAGTTTAACTTTCAGTTTCAATTTTTTTTTCAAATCACAATACTTCTAGTCTGGATATAGCTCCATAGGGTTAATCAAAGTCAGCAGATAAGAGAACACAGAGAACATCCTGACAGCTTTACTCACTTTTAGGCTTCAGTTAAGTTGTTTTGGACCGACACAGCCCTCTAACACCCCGACATTGTTTAAGATGATTATTGAGAGGAACTGTCACTTGCTCTTATAAGAGTGCCGGGGAAGGGACAGGGAAGTAGACTGTGCCTAAACAAAGTTTACTTGCGGTCACACTGGTAAAATGAGCCAGACTTTATGTCTAATGTGTGCCCAAGCACGGCACAGTTGACCAGTGTGACCGCGCCCTTAGGAGCCAAAACACATGCTAAAGTGACTTGAGAGTCAGAATACATGGTCGAGGGCCTTCTCAGGTGGAGAAAGACACTAAACCGCCCCCTTGGGTGGTTAGAACATGATAAACTTCCTACTCGGAAGCCACATGGCTTTTTGGGAGCCAAAACACATGCTTAAGTACCTTCCTGGGAGCCAAATTGCTTGCTTAAGTGCTCTCTTGGGAGCAAAACTACATGCTTCTGTGCTTGGATGCCAGAATGAATTTACTGCTTCACTGACCCCTTGGAGGCTAAAACTCAAGCTTAAGTGCCCCATAGGGAGCCAAAACACATGCTATAGAGGCCTCTTGGGAGCTAAAATGTGTTTTACCTCTTGGGTAGCAATATCAGGCGATGTACATTTCATGTTTTTTTTTTTCTTTTTGCACTTCATCCTCAAAAAGTCTGAGCACGTCACTGACCAGGAGGATCATCTTTGAATTGAAAGCACAGGAATTATTTGGTCTGTGACTTCAGCTGTGGAAGTCTTGAAACAAGCAGCATTAGGAAAATCTGTTTTTAGTTTTTGTTCTCCACTCAGGAAGTTACACAGCTGAAGTCATTTGTGAAAAACAGTGTTTGAAGGGACCTGAAACTTTACGTTCTTCATCTGCAAGTCTTCCCCTTTTCAATAGAACATTTGAATGGTTTGGTCCATTTAGATTGTCTGCAGTCGAGTCTGTGTCCAGTTTCCTCACAGAGAAAATAAACAATATGTCTAAGTTCCTCCTAATTATTTCTGACTTCCTTGTTCAGTTTCAGGTAGTGAAGACTGAGAACGTTCATGAAAAAAAAAAAAGTGGTATAAGCATGAGGTTTAGGGGGGGAACAGGCGCATGTGTTAAATGATATAATCACATAGAAAGAACTGAATGTGTAAGAAAGTTCACAAATTTACCTCTAGCAATTTACCTCCTCAGTCCCTCATGTGATACACACACACACACACACACACACACACACACACACACACACACACACTGGAGTGACTGACAAATCGCTAATGTGTTACATAATGCTCCTCTTTTCCCTTGTGCTTCCAGATGAATCTGTTTTTCTACTGACAACACTTTGTGCTGCAACACGGGAGCAACGCGTGACAAAGAAAGAGCTCCTGTTAAGCTTCATTTGTTCTTTGAAAAAGGCAAAGTGGAGGATGTGTGTGTGTGTGTGGAGGTAGGATGGAGCGCCTGAGAAGAAGATAAGGCTTGATGTTTTTGTGATCAGGGCATTAGTAGCCATCTGTGACCTTGCTCTGAAGAGAGAGCCCACAGCTCTGGATTCTGTTGGGGGTTAGTGTGTGTGTGTGTGTGTGTGTGTGTGTGTGTGTGTGTGTGTGTTTTTCTGTTTTCTTTTTTCTGTGTATACGTGTGTTTTTGTTGAGGGTTTGCCTTCTCCACAGTCCAGCAAAGTCATTTTGACAACACGCAGGCTGCAGGAGCTTTTCTCTGGCCTTTCCTTTCCATCATGTGCTCCTTTCTGCTGCTTGGCCATCAGAAATGAGGTCAAAGCAAAAATATACTAGACAGAGAAAAGGCTTGATATACTTTGATTTTACAATTTTTGCCAATTTTTGCCTGAAAATACCAGAAAGTTCATCCTATTTCCACTCATGAACATTTTAATTTTGTTGCCCAAATAGTTGAAAAGTTACGGTAATGAGAAAATCTTGCATCAATTATTGCCTGTGATTGGAATGCTGTTGCACATGGATTCCTGTGCAGTACTGTAATACCTCATATATTGCAGAAATTTAGTCTTTTCCTCTCTTAGGAACCATTTTCTCAGCAGAATGAATGAGGAGTTATGGTAATTTAACGAGCACTTGTAAAACGGGAGCTCCAGCCCTCCGACAATTTTGGTCAAAGTGCAATCAAGAACTGCACTGCATAAAAAGTAGAATTTCTGCCAGTAATTGTCACTGTGAATTGCTGTGAAATTCTAGTCAGTGAAGGGGGAGCTGATAACTGCTGGGAATTGATATAAATTCACAGTTTAAGGGAGGAAAATCATCCCTCCAGCCTTTTGGACTGACAGGCTGTGAGGTTTCCTGCAGAACTGATAACCTGGTTTTAGTTCGGTGTAACAAAATCAAAAGTTTGTCGTCATATTCCCATATGATTCATGCAAACATTTTATTTCATTTTATTTTGAAGGACACGTATCATCTTAATTTTCATGAACAGGGCTCTGGATCATCACACCTGAAAGTGACCTATGGTGACACGACAGAGCAGAGATGGACCGGACACAGATCTCGTGGAATTGAGTAACAACCAGTGTGAACAAAGGGTGGTTCAATTGCTGAAAAACATACACTAAAGTGCCTTTTTATGGACACAAAACATATGTTAAGTGCCCTCCTTGGAGCCAAACCCATGCAGAATTGACTTCTCTGTTGAAGTGTCCACCTGATTGGCAAAAAATACTAATCAGCCCCTTTGGTTGGTTAAAACATGATAAACTGCTCTCCTTGGAATCAAAACGTGCTAGTTTCTTCTATGGAAACAAAATGTATGTTAAGTGCCCTCTCCAGAGGCATAACACATCCTAAAGTTACCTTTTGGGTGTCAAAATATATACTAAAGTGTCTTCATGGGAGCCAAAATATGTGCTTAAGTGACCTCTTAGGAGCCAAAATACACCAAAGTGCTCCCCTAGTTGTCAAGGGACGTCTTTAAGTGCCCTCTTGGAAACCAAGACAAATGCTTCAGTGTCCTCCTGGTTGGGAAACAATAATAATCAGCCCCTTTGGCTGGTTAGAATGTGATAAACTGACCTCCTGGGAGCCACAACAAGTAACTTAAATGTTCATTTTGTCTTGATATTTATCCCAAAAGTTTCTTTTTAGTTGAAAAATTCAGCTGTTTTTAATGACAGGTCACATCAAGAATCCCTAGTCAGCTGTCTTTAACCCTGTAAAGCCTAACCTATCAAAAAATAGTCAGAAATACCAATTTTTTGGAACTAAGATGTTCATTTACCCTTTCAACAGAATCCACAAAACAATGTTGCTTTATCATTTCATTCATTTGTTGTATCACTTTTGACACACTGGGCAGTTTTGCACACTATTTTATCTATTCTATTAAAGTTATTTTTAGTAAATATGCATTTATTTCAAGTGTTTCAGAAAACACAGTTAAAAAAGTAACTATTTTGATGTAACTCTTGCTGCAACTCCTTGAAAATCAAGCAATGATTTTCCTGAAAATATGTGAGAGGATGATTTCATGAGAGCAAACATTTAAAAAAGGACCAAAATACAACTTCAGCCGACTGTAGTGATATGACAATCCTCAAGGTGGTAGAATATGTTTCTAAAAATGTTTTTTAACAGGTTTTTAGAGAAACTATTTATCATTTTGATGAGATAAAGGTCTTTGAACTTATGTATCAAACATGACATGTTTGGCTTTATAGGGTTAAAAGACATTCCAACCATAAAGTCCTGACGGCTCTAATAAAATCTGAAGTGACTTCTGAAACTGTCAGCAAGGTAAGACTTAACACCTGAGTCTAATTTGTCTACTGAAAAGAAACTTTCCAGATGGTCAAAACAAGTGCCCTGTTGGAAGTCAAGACATGAGCTGAAGTGACTGAAGGAGCCAAAATACATGCTAAGTGCCCTTTTTGGAGCTAAATATGTGCTTGAGTGTCTTTCAGGGAGCCAAATATGTAAAAAATGCTTTCTGGGGAACCAAGACAGGAGCCAAAGCTCGCCCAGTATGTCTTATTTTCTAGTGTCTCTTCCCTTTAAATTGTCTGTGTACGCCACCAGCAACAACTCTACCAAAGCCCACATTGTGCCCTGGTTTGTTTTTGCCATTAGGCATTTGATTCTTCAACTCCTCTTCTCCGGGATCGAATAAAACTGATGTAGACTCGGAAAATCAAAAAATTTATGAGAAATATGAACCTTTTTTTCCGACATATCTTTGTAAATCCAATATCTAAAGCTCACCATATCTCCTCTACACATCCTGCCTCACTGTCTTATCATGTTTTCATTTTATGCCGTTACATTTTTCATTTTCATATTGTCCCCCTCTCTTCAGCTCATACTGTCAGAGTATCCATCCTCATCCTTTGTCCCTGTCTTATTCAACCCTCCCCAAAAACCCATTTTCATAAAACTGTCTCTGACAGAAAAGTCAACTCACCTGTTCTCTCTTTCCTCTGCTGCACTCCCCTGAGCTCAGAAAACTGGAAACAAAATGAGTCACAGAGCTGAAACTCGACCAGAAAGATAAAGAAAAACACACGAGAGAAGTCGCTCAGCTTCACGTTTGCTTGTGTACCTGAAGCTCTCCTTCCATCTGCCTGTTGACTCCTTTCTTTTAGGTCTTAAGTGTTTTATCCAACTCGGTTATTTGACAGAGTGGTCCTAGAAGTCAAAAATCTGCATCAGTATCAAGATTTTAAAATACTTTAATGTAGCTCAGGATTCATTGAGCTTTCACTTGTTTCACATACAAGTTATATTTCCATACCTACATGGGCGTGTGTTTAAAATAGTAGATGTAAGTGCTGACGTGTGGATGTATTCATACATGTAGGCACGTGTATGTCTGTATATCAGGTCTGTGGACGTATATGTGGCATCATGTGGATGTATTTGCGTCATAGGAGTGGTTAAATATCATTGCACTGTGTTTCTTGTTGTGCCCTGTCACTGAGAGCTGCTCATTGTGATGCTCCTTCAACTCACCCCACAGTTTTCATCTGCTTATATTTATAGTTACTTTTTTATTTGGACTGTGTAAATAAGGCATGTCCAAAGTCTCTCAAGGTCCATTTTTATTTGGCTTCTAGTGTCCATCTTACAATACATCAATAATGTCACTAAAATGAGTCATATTATAAATTATGTGAACATTTATATTTTCAGTCAAGGTCACAAACAAAACTAAAGTTGATCTTAATGTCTCACTAAGCTACATTTGAACTGTGCATGGGCTTCTTGTTTAAAGTTAAATCTCTGTACATTCTGTTGAAACACAACAACTCTTACAGCTGATGTCTTTGAATAAAATAATTTATCATGATGTGAAAATATTAGGCTTCAAAAAACCCATTTGAGGACCAAAGACCATATTAAAGTTATGAAATGGTGCACAAAACTCATTCAGAAGGTTCAGAAATATTTATTTTTCAGGTCAAAATAGTCTAGGTATGAAAAATAATCCTGATAAAATCCAGGTCCTGATCCTGCTGGAAAAAATATCCTGACATTTTACCCATTTTGCACATGAACTGTGTATAGAATGGACAGCGTTGCTCTGCCTGTCACCAGTGTACGATTTTGAAGACAAAAAAACTGTCTTACTGGAGCCGGACTGGGCTGCCATTGTGCAGCCAGAGCCTGGACAGTGGAGAATTTCCGGTGGTGAGTCAAAAAAACAAAAGAAATAAAAATATTTATTTGGGCAAATACTGCCTGTTTACACCCCAGAGTGTACGCTGCCAGTCAACACCACAGTGTGTAGATAGCCGCTGAGCCAAGACACCGACAGTCACCCGTGTGATTTATCCAGGTACAACAGTGTCTTGTGTCCACTGTGTGCCCTCCTCACTCATGGTTACATCGTACATTGGATCCAACGCCCACTCTTCCACAGATAATGTAATTCACAATGATTTAAAACATTAGCATACCATTATGTGTCTTTGAGTTTTTGCTTCAAATTTAACAGACGACAATTCATTGCTCACCACAGCACAAAACCGTATTACATAAAAACACTAGATTACTGCTGAAAATTGGCTGTAAATTAACAGCAATTGCTTAAAGCGTAAAACAAACCTCTCACTGACCCACCTTCAACATCATAACGTAGAAAGGGGTAAAGTAACAAACAAAATAACCTCGTGAACAAATAAATTATATTATGAATGATAAACAAATGACTAAAACCAACAAAATGTATTTGAAGGTGGTATAAGCGTAACCTTGCAGGGCAGATAGAGCTGCTTGATTCATTCTCTGAAACCCTTCAGATCCATCTTACCAAGCTCCATTGTCAAACCATTTCACTCAGTCTAATACTGACCGGCTAAATCAGAAAGGAGAGGCGGGAGAGGTTGGACCTGTGGGACCTGACGACAGCAGGAAACGCCTGAATGCCTGAGTACAATGGTGGCGTGTGAAGCGGTCTCCGTGGATGCTGCAATATCTGCAGTTTTAACAGAAAGAGACTCAATTTCTTCTTCAAAGAGAGAAAATTAAACAGACTAGTGAAATATCTCTGTGGTGGATATATGAACTGTCTGTCTGGTGTCAGGTTACACATCTGCTATGTCACCGTGGCTTGGTCTGTGATGAGTGTGTCGAGCAGAACGGTCATCCAATCAGATTTTTTTGAAGGTTCCGCCTCTGAAAACATTTTTGAACAGCTCTTTTCGGGATGGACTAGTGAAATATCTCAGTGGCAGAGATATTGAACTGCATCTGGCGAGTCAGCTTAGTTTATACCATAGGCTGTATAATGAGTGGACGTACCGACGTTCGGCTCAAACTGAAGCCTCCAGCAGATGCCCCGCCCCCTGGTGTCTGGCTGCAGTATAGGTCATAAGCCCCGCCCCCTGGTGTCTGGCTGCAGTATAGGTCATAAGCCCCGCCCCCCCATGAATTCCAGATATGAGCCGGGAAAACTTTAAAAAATTACTATACCTCGTAGAAACGTTTCTCTCATCCTTACGCCAAGGTAGTATGATGATGTCATCTGGCTGCATGGTGTTCAGGTGTTTCTTTTTCTGAGAAGTTAGTTTCTCATTAGTTATTGGACGTTAAAAAACGCGATATAAGTTTCGTTTTACGATAGTTGACAGCTGCCGTTCGCGAATAGTTTTTATCGGGGATATAAGAAACTTCGGGAAAGAGAGCCAAAAGGAGACTAAACCTTCTGAAGAAGAAGAAATAAATATTTTTATTTCTCTTTTTTACTTGGCTCCACCGGAAATTCTCTACTGCGCAGACTCTGGCTGCACAATGGCGGCTAGAGAAACTGGCTTTTTTGGCTTCAAAATCGTAGAACGGTGACAGGCGGAAGCACGCTGTCCATTCTATATACAGTCAATGGTTTATACACACGATTTATCATTTGTCAAAATGATGCAAAAAATAGGTAAGTAAAAAAGGGAGATTATTCATAAATTACTATCATGTGTTTCTTCAAGAAAGTTGGGAAAGGGCACCGAACTCGTTTAAATCTATTTTCTGTTCCTTGTGAGATGAGAAAGACTTCCTCTAAATTTAAAAAGCGTCTGTGTCTGTGAACCAATGTGAAAGAGAGGGGGATTTGGATCTCCACTTTTGCAGAACGACTGACTAAAAAGTGAGCCAGCAAAGAGGAAAAGTTAAAACTTTGACTTTTGCTTTTAATGAATCTGCTGGTGTTTTTTATATCATTGGCCACATGCACTGATAGTGGAGGCTGTGATTTAAGCATTCATCAGTATTAATTCACACACAGATGGTGCAGCACTGAGGCCAGTTCAGGGTTAAGCACCCTGCTCAAGGACACTGTGGCATGTGGACAGCAGGACCTGGGATTGAACCCCCCCATGGTTGAGTCCTTGAGAGCTTCAGGTGAAAGTAAGCACAGATACCTGGATGTAGACTTCAATAAAATACTCACAAAGTGGAGCAGCCAGTTAAACAAATGCCTCCTCTGACAGGTTTGTGATGCGTACATGTCTGAATGACAACAAAGGAAACTTGGATCTTGTTTTAGTCATCAGTGAATGCAGATTTTCAGCTCTGGAAACTCCCTCCTGCTTTACAACAAAGGTGAAGTCTCAGCGCTGTCATGAGCCGATCAAATCCATTCAATAAGTAGATTCTATGTTTTCTATCTCTCAGGAAAATAACCCCTCATCAGGGGCAACACTTTAACGTGCATGACTGAGGTGCATTACAACCTCGAGTCAGCCACTGTGACGGATAATAAGAGGCTGAACGGGCGGCGCGGCACAAACAATGAGACACACTGACAGCTCCAACACAAATGAAATCCACTCGGGGCAAGTTGTTGGGAAGGTTGTTTGGATGTTTTCCGTCACAGTATGCTCAAAAATGAAGGATACTCTCTCAACAATGGTGGTATGCAGCCAAAAAATAACACTGTGAATATGAGCATACATGACTGACACCCTGGAAGAAGAAATAAAAGAGTAACTGAGGTGAGAATCTGTCACTCACACTGAATTCACTACTGCCTGAAAATTGTGAGGGTATGCAGATGAGGCAGAAATGAGGAAACATCTCTGTAATTGCATCAAGAACTGAAGAAGATTGTAAGAAATGGGGATCCACACAGTTAAAAAGAATTAGTGTGTTATCTGAAAAGGTGGGAACACAGGACGTCGTGCTCATTGTTTCGCTGATTGTTCTCCTTCAGTTCTTTTCAGAGATCAGAGTTCAAACAATAGTTTGCAGCTCCAGCAGATGATTTCTCATCCAGAGCCCTGTTTTGATTGACGGGAAGAAAACCTCGGAGCCGTCTGGGTCACATGAAAACCGGATGACTGAATCAAATTTCCATATGTAATTTTCTCACAGTTGAATGTTATTTTCTGCCAAATAAAATGACTGTGTTATGTCAGTGTGGGGTCTGGAACAGCACCGAGCTATCACTGTCAGAGCATTTAAATATCAGCACCCAGACGTCTCTTTACTCCAGGGCTGCTCGTGGATACAAGGTGACGCGAGGTAGGACGTGGGTGGTTTATGTTACATGGTGCTAACAGCTGAAGAACAGCAACATTATCATCCTGCAGAGGGACTCAAACCAGCTCCAACAAAGACGAAGGGAATCAGCACAAATCTGTCAGTCAGTCTTTGCACTCTTTGACACTTTTTTGCTCCGCAGATAAATCACAGTTTCAGTTGCTTGACTAGTGAGGAAGTAAAGCTGGTATTTCAGAATAAGGCATATTATTGTCACCTAACAGCCCCAAAACCAGATATGAGCTTTCACAAGTGTTTTTTTTAGCACTCATTACCTTCAAACAGCTGCACAATTTACATACAGACACTACTGGCACCATCTGCAGAGGATCCATCCCTTTTGAACTGATTGACCAATATAAATCAGAGCACAGAATAATTAAATGTGGTGTCCCCCAAGGGTCTATACTGGGGCCCACTCTCTTCATTATGTACATAAATGACACAGTTAAAATATCTAACTTAATGAAATTTGTGCTTTTTGCAGACGACCCAAACATTATTTGCTCAGGAAACAACCTTGAGCAACTTTTAGAACAAATAAGTGATGACATGACTACGTTAAAGAGCTGGTTCAATGAAAACAAATTATAACTGAATTTAAAAAAGACCAAATTTTTGTTATTCGGAAACTGTAAAAAAGGATATTAACCCTGTGGTGCATAGTGGTCACTACAGTGGACACATATTTAAAACATATTCACTTCTAAATTCAGTGGTTCATGTGGTGGAAATTCATATAAACCTGTGTCAGGATATTTTTATTCTTCTTAGGACCTGAAAATAATTTCAAGTCTTTTTCCAAATATATTTATATTTTTAAAAAAGTTGTAGACAAACATTTCAGGGTAAAACAGTGTAATAACTATAAATTATTCAGTGTTAAAATGGATGAAAGAGAGTTAAAATGTTTCGCAATGCATTAAAAGAGATTACTCATGAAATTAAAAAAAAAAAAAAGAAGTTAAACAAAATTATAAGACATATTTACATTAAGTTCACACTGTTTTAAGTTAAATGCTCAGTTGCAAATATTAAAAAAAAAAAAAGAGGAAAACTTTTTATTATGCCTTAAGACAAATAAAAACACTCAAGGGAAAAATCCTCACACTGACTTTCACAATTCATGCATCAGAGGGTTAATGTACAGTTAACTATTGATAACATATTGATTGAAAGAGTGCAACAAAATACATTTTTTGGGGTTTGTAATGGATGAAAATGCTCTACATTTACTGTAAACATTACCTGGCTCTTCATTTTCTTGACAGATTTTCAGGTTTGAATAAATCACTGCTGCATGTGGACAGGAACGAACATTAACACAAACCACTTAGCTTGTGTTTTAGCTTTTAGCTCGATCACTCTCCTGTTTAATTTTCTTCTGCTCCTCTCCCCTTTTCTAACATTACTCAAAAAAAAAAAAGAAAAAAATCACAGAACTCATTTTCAGCAGGGAAAAACACTCAGATCTTTCTTCTCCCTGCTAAACTTTGTTGACCAGTGTGGTGTTGTCATGGGGACTAGTGCAGTAAATCACTTCGGTCCAGTGCAACCAGATTGGGAAGAAGAGAAACAGCATTTAGAGATAACATCTTTTAGAGTTGATCATTTTAAGTTGTGGATTAAGATAAAACATATATCTAGAGATGAGACTTTTTCCAGATCCTTTAAAAAGTCCTCACATTTAAAGCGCCTGCATTGTGAAATGTGTTTTGTGTGTGATTGAATAAAAATACTACCACTACTTGTACCTCATGTTAATGACTTTTTAGAGGCTTTCTCTCAGATTTCTACTCATAAGCATAGATCTTGTTTTTTTCCTCATAATTCAGAGAAAAACATCAGAATTTGACCTTGCATTAAAATCATTTCTTCAGAGAGTTTAAGCCCAACAGAGTCTTTAAAAGATGTGTATGATCTTTAAAGCTTAGATGGTTGGTCTATATGTTTCATTATGTGTGTGGGAGTGTGTTTGCAACAGGAACACTGACACTGCCATAACCAAAGAGCTGCTGCATAATACAGCAGAAAAATCAGTCAGCAGGACTACAATGCTTATGCTGCATTCATGTGGTGTCAGACGCATTGGAAAATTTAGTTTCTGGATTCTAAAGTGCACAGGAACATCACCAATTTTCTGTGTTGATAGTGTTGCAATTTATTGCACCACAAGGCAACAAGCTTCTAACACCAACTGCTGAGAAAACTGAACACAAAAGAAAGGATTTCAAAGTGATTACATTTTAATCCTGTTGTCTAAATGAAAACCCCAGGTTAATATCCAAGCAAAGCTGAGGATAAAAGTTGTTAATTTGCTTCCTTTTCTCCACACAAAATGAAAGCAAACAATATCAGATAACCACAAGAACAGCTCCGCCGTTTGTCGATACCGAGGGTTTTATTTGCCTGCAATTTAATTGGACATTCAGCATGGTCTTAGCTCATGGACATCTGTGGGTCACACACACACACACGTACACACGTACACACACACCATTCAGCTTTCCTTTCATTATGCAACACTTATCTGAAGCCTGAGCTCAAAAGCAGCCTTTGTGTGGCAGAGCTGCTGCTGGGTTTGAGCAGCATGTTGGAAATCCCAGAACTGCCAGCAGAACAGGTCTCACCCAACCATTTCTGGAACAAGGAAGTAGATGTTAAAGATGATTACACCTCCAGACATGCAACACTCATTTATGGGACAATGGAAATGAAAGAATAAACAGGTGTCACACAGCAGCTGTTGAAATGAGATTGGTTCAATCCCCTGCACGTCCGGCTCAGCCTGTTATGGATAAATGGATGGATGGATGGATGGATGGATGGATGATGTGGAGGGTCATGTTAAGCTCACACTAAGAGCTCAGTGACTGTTTCATTGCCATAATCCTCTCACTGTATGGCACAAGCTGAGAACAGAACATTAACTCCCTCTCTTTATCTCTTTTACACACACACACACACACACACACACACACACACACACACACACACACACACACACACACACACACACACACACACACACAGGAGCAGTTGGTCACAATGCCACACATCCCAGCCTGACATGTTTAATGATTTTCTCTTCCGGTGCTGGAGTCTGACCTCTTTAAAAACAACTTAACACAGATTTTAATGTTTCTTATTACAGTCACATGTTAGCACAGGATAAAAATAGCTCATGTACTCTGTTATGAAATAAAAGCCAGGTGAGGATGCTGCACATCTAGACCCCTGTAAAAGAAGCAGCTTTGGAGCCTCACCTGAAATATAAATGTCACACAGCACCATCCAGTGGAAGTTAATGATATTGCATTACAAAAAAGTCACAAAAAGGTTTGATTTGTCCCTTCAGGTGGAGAACAGGGAGAATTTATCAACATGTTAGGGATATTTTGGGCCATCTATGTTGGATTAAAAGTTTTGCAAGTTTTAAAATCTTGTCAGTAACTACCTTAAGTATTGAGCACTGTTGTATCAAGATCATAATTGATCGTTAGAGTTCTTTTGGCCTGGATCCTGCTGTATTTTACTATATCTAACTATATCATTATGGCACACAAAAGCCTTGAGTTTTAAATTTTGCTCAAAACTGAATGAGAAATATGATGTTTTATTCTTGTCAAATATGGGCAAAATAACTTGGGCTGATGATCTCACCTATTGGTCGGTATAAGCACAGCCACTTTACCTGGTAAGATGATTTTTAAATTTTTTTGTGCACATATTCACCTCTCTAATGCTAGAGGAAAATTCATCATGATGAAATTCAGACATGAAGTGACTTATTTAGAGAAAAAGAGCAAAAATCACTTTTTGATCACTTTAAGGGTCATTGAAAGGGTATTTCTAAAAAGAGATGTCCCCTGTCCTCTCAATACAAAGTTTATAGCTTGAAGGGATCTAAATGATGAAAACCTAATACGCATCTGGACATAAGTCTAAGAGTATGGGTGTAGTGAGCCCTCAAAATTGATGTACTTTAAAAACATCTATGTCTCTGCCATAGTGCCCCCCTGATGGCAGAATGAAAAGTCACTTCACCAGATCTCTATAACCAGCAAAGACATCTGAATAATTCTGATCTGAAATGTCTTTTGGATGTTTGCTTGGTGATGAAAGATCAAAGTGACGATGAGGATTGTGCAGAGACTCCTTTGGCTGGAAGACTCAGACTGTTGTAATGACATGACCCATAACAAGACAGGTATTTGTTTGGAAAATGAATGTAGATCTGATCTTTTAGGCAATACTTTTCTTTGTTCAAGACAACTTTTTTTTGGATACAACAGTTACTTCACCCTGCTGTTTGAAACATAACAACAATCAAATTTTGTTAGCTTGTACTGTAGTTCAGTGTCGGCTAAAGGTGTCGTATCCTTGATGTGTAGCATTAGAGAATCCTGGTTATGTCCTACCAGTGCTCATCTACCAACTCCAACCTCACCAAGTACAGCAGACGTAATCTGACTCTTTGTTTTATTCAGGTTTGAACAGATCACTGCAGAATAACTGCTGCATGTGGGTTGGAATGAACATTAACACAAACAGCTTAGCCTGAATTTTAGCCATTAGCTCGGTTTTAGCCTGTAAGCCTGTGCTTCGGCCTATAGCACATGTTTTAGGCTTAAGTTTATCCTTTGGCCTGCATGTCTTAGCCTGAAGCCTGTACTTCAGCCTCTAGCTTGTGTTTTAGCCTGCAGCTTGTGTTTAAGCCAAGTCTTATCCATGCTTAATCACTCTCCCGTTTAGCTTTCTTCTGCTCTTCTGTCACTTTTCTGTCAGACAGTCCAGCTCCGGTGTCTACTTTAATCACAAAATAAATCACAGAACTCTTTTTCAGCAGAGAAAAAAAAACAGATCTCTCTTCTAGGTCCACACTAGCATGGACGGCCAGCATAGATGATTCATCCATGCACAGCAGGCTCCCATGTTCACTGTGTGCCCCTCCTCACACATGGTAACAAGGTTTGGTAAGGAATAAAGTTTAGTTTTTGGTTCCAGAAACACCAAATAAATCAGTAAGGATACAAGATCATCTCTTGTTGTGTGGATGAACTCAAGATTGCCTCACATTACTTAAATTACTCATGTTCCGGAAGAAAAAAAACAAAAAAACACAGTCCAGTATTTTGAACAAATATTTTTGACTTCAATACTTGATGTATTTCTGTGAAGGCACTAACTTGAACTTTTATTGTTGAGATTGAGGATTCAATTAAGTTAAATTTACATCTCCCAAATTTTTTTTTTTTTCAGTGAAGAAAGTCCCCACGGTTCCTTTAAAAGTTTGTGTTTGTGTAGTTGAAGTGACCATTGAATAAGAACTGTCAGGCATCTTTTTCAAACACAGGCTATCAAAAATTGTTTCCATAGTATTCCACTGCTTGTTATGTAAATAAGAAGTATACAGCATTGTTCTGTTACTTTTATTCCTATGAGTCTATGATTGACGACCTTACAGTGCAGAGTCCATGTGAACGCAGCGTGATGACACACTTTAACTCAGGGGTGGACTGGAATAAAATTTTGGTCCTGGACTTTTTGGTCCAGAGCGGCCCACTACGTTCGGCGGGTACTGTGCCTAGTTTCCCCATTGATGCGCATACAAACACACAAGTCTGTTACAATACCACTTTTGGTAATGCAAAACAATGCTTGGGGTTCTTAACTTTATGATCAGCCACTATCTAATGGAAGCATCCTCGCAGCAGAAAACTTTCTGCCATTTTGGGTTCTTTGTGTTTTGTTGAGGATGATGATTCAAGAATAGATGATGATGAAATAATCCATGGGTGGACTCACTGAGCTGCTGGGGTCTCGGGTTAGTTCATCTCCATGCCTGACGCCTTTCACAAATCTGGACATGAAGAATAGAGGAATAGTGTAGAACAGGGTTTAGCTAAATAAGATGCAACAAAAATGAGCCTGCATGCAATCAGCACTTTG
The DNA here is from genome assembly GCA_008086565.1 of Thalassoma bifasciatum. Lineage (NCBI taxonomy): Eukaryota > Metazoa > Chordata > Actinopteri > Labriformes > Labridae > Thalassoma > Thalassoma bifasciatum. Next base: position 39,254 of record RPOG01002577.1, on the reverse strand, counting down.
ACTAATTGGCTAAAGTATGGAGAACAATAGTGTAATGATCTGGAAAAAATGGACAAACTCTTAGATTTTTATTTAGAATAGACAGCACAGCTCTGCATAATGTAGAGACGATGGAATACGCAGATGCACTGTAATAAAATCTAATCAGAGTTTTAATAATTTTATTGGAAAATTCAAATATTAAGCATACATGTTATTTCAGTTGCTAGATCACTGTCCTTAAAATAAAGTCTTATAAAAATGGACAATGGTGGGTAGTATAAAAACTGCATGTTGATGCTGTGAACACTTTAACTGGGGACATGATTGGAGGAGTGTTATTATAGGTAGAAGAGAAATGATAAGAAACTGGGAAACTAAGGAAATGGCAGATTTATCTGCTTGAACACATCATATTTTAACATTTAAGTTAAGCTTGTAGATCTGTAATGTAGCATCATGTGATGAAAGTATAAAATAGAACTGTAGTGATTGATAAAAGCCCCTAACTAATTAATCTGTATGGTACAGTTACTGTTCTCCAATACTTCAGATAACTAGACTGAATTGTGACACACCACAATGTATTTGCTGTGTATCCTGTCACGTAGATCATAGACAGCTGAAGACAAACCTGCTTACCACAGTATCATCTCCTCCTTCACACAGTGTAAAGTCTTAACTCTCAGTTCAAGTCTCCTCCTCCTCCTCAGTCTCCTTTACTTTACTGTCAGCAGAGTTTAACCTGACACCACCTGCTGCTGCTGTGACGGAGCCTTTCTGCTCTCAACAGCCTGAGCTGCTTTTCTTTCCTTGTCTCCAAGTTTCTCTGCACCACCTTTTCGTTTTTTGAACGTATATCCCATCTTTTTATTGCACTGCTTTCATGCTGTCATTTTTCCCTCTCTCTCTCGTCATTGACTAACGGATTTGATCATCATTTGAACGAGGGGGGCCAGAACATGGGTGGGTGGGACTAAGGGGGCACTGTAACCTCTCATAGGGCTGTTGGGCCAGGTAGTTTTGACGGACAGGCCACTGGGCCAATCAGACGTCACCTGTCTCTCTCTCTCTCTCCGTCTCTTGGTCTCTCTCTCTCTCTGTGTGAGTGAGACGCGGCTGCAGCTGCAGCTCAATCGTAGAAGAGTTACCGAAGTTATCAGGGAAAGATGCGCCAAGAAATAATCCTAGAAAATAAACAAATAAATAAAAAGCGGCCGTCAATCGGCCCATTCTCGGTCGGCCCACCGGGAAAACTCCCGGTACTCCAGATGGCCAGTCCACCCCTGACTGTCAGGCATCTTTTTCGAACACAGACTATCAAAAATTGTTTCCATAGTATTCCACTGCTTGTTATGTAAATAAGAAGTAAACAGCATTGTATTGTTACTTTTATTACGATGAGTCTATGATTGACGACCTTACAGTGCAGAGTCCATGTGAACGCACCGTGATGACGCACTTTAACTTCACATTCCAGCTACAATAATTCAATTCCCCTAAATCCAGAGTTTATAAGAAGACTGTAGAAAAGTCATGCCTAGCTAATGAGCTGATAAGCCAAATAAATACCCACATAGAGACTTTAGACAGACTGGCTGTTCCTCATTTATAGTCATTAATCATTAACCCTCTCCCTCCTCCCTCCTCCCTCTCTCTTTTTGAGGTGACTAAAGGTGAGCTCTGACTTTTCCTTTCTGCCTGGAGGAGCTGACTGCAGAGATTTCACCGAACAAAGAAACAATTACAATCCGTGTTTAGCCTCTGACTACAAAAGTTGGCACTGGGTACGAACATAATCGAGTTTTTCCCGACCTGCTGTTCCGGTAAGGGGAGTAACAGCAGCAGGTGGAGGTGAGCTTATAACAGCGGAGCGGAAGTGAAAGTGACAGACAGAGCAGTTTGTACCTGAGCTACACAGGTAAGACCAGTCCTTCTCTCTGCAGTCTGCTCTACTTTCATTTTAAGAGCGGACTTTTCAGCTTTTTCTCCTCACAATCGAACTTAAGCTCAAAATTTGCTCCAGACTTGATGGGTTTAGTTGAAAAAAAAAGGTTACTTGAGACAGCAGCTCATTTACTATCTAATTGAGCAATAAAATTTTTGGCAGTGATAACTGTTCCTGATAAACTAGAATTGATGTTTTAGTTTGCATCAACATTTTAAAGCTTTTCATTTAAATAATTCCATCATGTGTAATGTCACAACTCTTATTAATCTTACTTTCATAAAAACATATTTAATTGTGATGATATCATATGGATGTGGACACCTTTGGTGTGTTTACACTGCTAAAAATTTTCTGGTAGATTTACTTAAGAAAATTAAGGCAACTTTTTGCATAATTTATTTATGTTGCTAAAGCAAGATTGCTTCTTGTCTAAACCACTTATTTTTGATTTTTCAAGAAAAATAAAATCCAAGTAAACTGAACTCAATCTTCTCAGGTGAATTAAGCAAAAATAAACTTTTTATAACTGATTCAATTTTTCCATTGTGGTAAACAAACTTTGAACAGCTTGCTTATATCATTTGCATAAAGAATGAGGGGTTGATTGTTTACATTGTTGCTCGTAGCCCATCAACACCATGTAGCATAGACAGCAGGTTTACTCCATGTAGTGTAGGCAGCCAGTCCACACCATAGAGCACAGTAACCTGGTCCACACCGTTCAATTTAGGCAGCCAGTCCACACCAGCATGATCGCTCAGCATAGCATAGGGTCAGCATAGAAAGCCTAAACCAACTGCATGTTTCATCCATGTACAGCAATGTCTCATGTCCACTGTGTGGCCTCCTCATTCATGGTTACAAAGTTCGGTAAGGAATTAAGTTCAGTTTCCGGTATACCAGAGTTCAGTTTCAGAAATACCAAATGAAACAGTAAAGATGACAAGAACAAATTCACACTGTCCTGTATTTTGAACAAATATTTTTGACTTCAATACTTGATATATTTGTGTGAAGACACTAACTTGAACTTTATTGTTGGGTTCAGGGATTCATTTAAGTTAAATTTACTTCTCTCAAGATCAATTTTTTCAGTGTAGAGTGATATTATTATGTAGTGGCATGCACACACATTTTTAAGGGCAGGGTTCCGAGAAAAAAAAGACACTTACAGTGCACGTTTTGGCTCCCAAGAAAGGGATGTTATGAATGTGTTTGGACTCCTGAGGGGGCACTTCAGCACTTGTTTGGGCTCCCAAAAACTGTAAAATATAATTTGTTGACTTTTCTTGAAAAAGTTAGGAAACAGATTGACTCAAAATTTCCAAGTAAATTAGATCATTAATTTTAAGTTGTTGAAGCTGAAAAGGACCGATTCCTACAACTCGTCAAGGCAGTAACCTTGAATTTAGTCAATGCAAAACCATTACTCGGGTTGACTATGAGTGAGGAGGGCAGGCAGTGGGTATGAGTGGCGGTTATACATGGGTGTGTCACATAGGTCACATAGGCTGTCTTTCCCCTAGCAGGTAGTTGGGGCCAGTAGTCGATGGCAAAGACTGGATGTCAAGGGTATTGTTGAATAATAGTGTCTTCTTCTGTAGAATTCAAATGAAAAGTCCTCTGAATACATTGTATAAGCCGTACATTACTGTATATGACTGTAATTTGTGGAGAAACACTGCCTATTTACACTATGGAGCACAGAGAGCCTGTTTACACCACAGAGTGTATACAGCCAGTCACTGCCACAGAGTGCAGATAGCTGTGGAGCCTAGACAGCGCTAGTCACCCGTGTGGTACATCCATGTTCAGCAATGTCTCACGTCCTCTGTGTGCCCTCCTCACTCATGGTTACATCACATATTGGATCCAACACCCACTCTTCCACAGATAATGTAATTTACTGTGATTCAAAACATTAGCATATTGTTATGGGTCTTTGGGTTTTTGGGCTTCAAATTTAACAGACCACAATGCATTGCTGACTACTGCTGAAAATTAACAGCAATTGCTTAGAGTGTAAAACAAACCTCTCACTCACCCACCCTCAACATCATAATGTAGAAAGAGGTAAAGTAACAAACAATATAACTTCATTAACAAATAAATTATATTATGAATGATAAACAAATGACTAAAACCAACAAAATGTGTTTGAAGGTGGTGAATGCATATGCTGCAGAGCAGATGGAGCTGCTTGATTCATCCTCTGAAATCCGTTGATGCTGCAAAACCTGCGTTGTTTTTTTGTTTTTTTTTAAAGTTATTTTTTTGGCCTTTGTGCCTTTATTGGATAGAGGAGGACAGTGGATAGTGTCGGAAAGGGGAGAGAGAGTAGGGAGTGACATGCGGGAAATGGGCCACAGGTCAGTTTCGAAACCCGGGTAAACCTCATGGTGCGCAGCCATATCCACTAGGCCATCCGCGCCCCAATACCTGCAGTTTTAACGGAAATAGACTCAATGTCTTTTTTAAAAGAAGAAATTAGAACAACAGGAAACAATGTTTTTGCTTTCCCTCCCATTTTGGTCTGGAGAAGAGCAAAAACAGACTAGTGAAATATCTCTGTGGTGAATATATGAACTGTCACCGTGGCTTGATGAGGCTTGGTCTATGATGAGTGTGTCCAGCAGAACCTTTTTGCCTTCCTTGATTTAAATAAAAAACTCAGGTGAAATCCTATCCAAATCACACCCTTTAGTGAAAGACAGATATGTCTTGTTAGTATGTGCCTTTTGTTTTTTCACTACACAACCGCTCACAGATGCGAGGTTTCATCATTAATTGAGCTAACTTTTAGAAAGAAAAAGTGCTCAGAGAAGAAATCAACGATAGGAATGTCAGCACTAATAAGTCACGTACTACCTCGTGCCTTGAGTCCTAAAACACAAAGGCTGAAAAGCCAGAATGAGATAAACAATTTGAAACGAAACTGAAAGCATCACTGTGGTTAGATACCAGTTTGTCAGGGTAAGAGATAAAAGATTAGCAGACAGTTGTTGAGTTTCCATGATTTCATCAGACGGGCAAATAGTTTCACTTTTACAACACACAGGACAACAAATGTAAACAGGAGCAGAGCCCGAGGGCTTCAAAATGTTATGAAAACAGACCGCACCTTATACATATAGAAATGAGGTTGAATAACTTCGACCAAATCCTCCAGTCTATAACAAGTATTTAGAAAAATACAGGTGACATAAAACAGTTTAATTGCAGGTATCAAGCAACTAAGTGCTCTGGTTAGTAAAGACAGGTCACGATACACAATTTTACATCTGTACAAAGCTGTATAGAGTACAGTTTTGCATCATTCATGACTAATAAAACATAATGTAGAGGCATAACTAAGGCACAGGATATGTGGTTATAGTGGACAAGAGGATCCAGGGTAGATCCCTCACTGATAAGAATTTTCTGGTAGATCTACTTAACAAAATCAAGGCAGCTTTTTACATAATTTATTTATGTTGCTGAAGCAAGATTGCTCATTGTCCAAACCACTTTTTGATTTCTTTTTTCTTGAAAAAACAAAATTATGATTAGGATTAAGCAAAACTATATACATTAAGTTCAATTCCCGGTTCCAGAAATACCAAATGAAACAGTAAAGATAAAAAGACTGTTTCTTATTTTGTGGATAAACTCAAAAAGCCTCACATTACTTAAATGATTCATGTTCCCAAACAAAAATCACGCTGTCCTGTATTTTGAGCATATATTTTTGACTTCAATATTAGATATATTTGTGTGAAGACACTTTATTGCATTTTAAATGTTGATTTCAGGGATTCAGTTAAGCCAAATTGACACTTCTCCTGTTATTTTTTCTCAGTGCTGGGGAACTCCACATATGAGAAAATACAGAGATAACAAGTTTTTTCATTAACATTGACACTTTGATTTCTACCAAAATGCTGCCACATTGTGCACTGACGTATTTTGTGGCTAAGTTGTTTGAATGTTGGACCCTGAAGGACCCTGGTCCCTACTTTGAACATAGAGGCAGTAGGGCCCTGTACTGGAGCCAATCAGGAGGGGCTACTACAACTGTCTAGGCTTCACTTTTGGAGGGGATCTCGTCAGACTTAGTTTCAAAAACATCAAAGTGCAGCAATAATATCTCCTGTCTCCAGTACACGTCCTGAAATGTAATGGAATAATGAGTCTTAAAATTAATTATTGCAGAGGCTTCAGCTGGATACAAATTTATAGAACTGAAGGGGACACATTCAGTGGAAATTACACCCTGTTCCACTCAGCTACAGTGGTTTTAACATTATCCCAACATGTTGACATGAACCACACAGTAGGCTCTGTGTTACCTGTAAACAAAACTGCCCCTCCTGTCCTCTCTGGCTCTCACAGCTTAGACTAAAAACACACCTGAGCTGCTGTTTCACAGAGGCGAGCAGCTCCTCCTTCCTCCTTCATATGTGATCTTTTCTTCTCTCACAGTCGGATTATTTTTTAATGGAATGTCGCAAATGACGGAGAAACCAACCGAGAACTGGGACGAGGACACAGTGTCCCTCAACAGCACCAAGAGCTTCGGCATAGTGGGGACATTAAGGAAGAGCATTCGACGAGTGGCAGAGAAGAACCCGCTGTTGCCTGGGAACAAAGGGGCAAAGGTCACGCCCAAAGCTGATACGGTTGATGGCGAGTCGGGGCTCAAACCGCCTCCATCTCCCAGTAAGTACTTTTTGGAGTCAATAAAATCTGCTTAGAAAAACGTAGAAACACGAAGGTGATCTGGCCTCTGGTGTGTGAAAATATGCAGTTCTTCTCATGACCATTAAAGGACACGTCCAGAAGTGATTCAACCCCATATAGCACCCAGATTAACATGTCCTCATTGCTATTTCTTAAAAAAAAAATTTAATATATATCTCACTTGTTATAATAAATAGATGTTTTATTTCCAAAACCCACTGAGTTACACAGAACTCAGGATTTAATCGAATTTAAAGCAAGAAATATGTGTAATTACCCTTTTTTTAAAACCTGTTTTGCCTGAAACAACCTCCTCCTGTACTTATGAAATGACCTACATTTCCCAGGATTCCCCTTGCCACCCACCAGCTATGAACTTGTTCCACTCAGGTGTGGGTGGTTCAGTATGTATGTGTGTGTGTGTGTGTGTGTGTGTGTGTGTGTGTGTGGGCAGAAAGAGCAACAGTGTGGGAAGAGCAGGAACACTGTCTCTTCTCCAAACCATCATTAAGCTTCACAAATAACAAACATGCTTGCTGAACAAAGTAATTTGTGTATTTCCTCAACAAAAGATTATATTCAGTATTTTTGTCTGACTTTAAAGCATTAAAGCAATTATGTTTTACTTTACGCCCAACAGTGACATGGATTTGTCTTGTTTCAATTCTCAGTGTTTTGAGTTTCTTATGCTGACGTGGGCTTGAACAATTTGCAGAAATAATCTGATTGCGATTTTTTCCCCCTATATTGCAATTCAAATGTATTGTACACTGTAAAATGTAATAGTAAATCTTACTTTAAAAAAAAGTAACCTTAACTTATTTTAGCTCACTCTGTTGAGTCTACTCACTTAAACTTAGTAAAGACAACTTTCTTGTGTTGACTTTACTTGGAAATTTTAGGAAACTGATTGCCTCAAAATTTCCAAGTAAAGTTGACCACAAACTTGAAGTTGTTAAAGCTGAAAAGAACTAAGTTCTGAAAACTCATGTCACGGCAGTAACCTATCAAAAGTTGATAACCAAACCCTGTAACCGTGAGTGAGGAGGGTACACAGCTGACATGAGACCCTGCTGTACATGGGTGATTCACACACGAGCTGCCTGTGCTCAGTGGTGTAGACAGGCTGTCTGTGCACCAAGGCACCGGCTGACTGACTGGCTTTCTATGCTCTGTGGCATTGACTGGCCGAGTACATGATTGGCAGCTTGAGTGGGCAAATGAAAATGCCTGCCTGAGTTAGAGGCTAATGCCCAGCATTCACAGGAATTTTCACCCTTAATTTTACAGAAGAAAATGAAATTTATTGATGTCCTTGTCATCCAGTCTATGCTGTTGACAGCTGGACTAAGCCATGGAGCATAGACAGTCAGTCTATACCAGGGCAAAGACAGCATGTGTCACCTATGTGATATACCCATGTACAGCAGGGTCTTATATTCACTCCCTGCCCTCCTCACTCATGGTCAACCTGAGGAATGATTTTGCATAAGTTACTCTGATAGAATTTATTTAAGTTCATTTGAGTACTGCAAACTCACAAAAAATAAGTTAATCAAATCTACTTTATCTGAGTTAGCATAAATTACTTTTTGTAAGGCAGCAAGTTTGCGTATTTTTTTTAAGTAAAGTCAACTTATTATAGTTTACAGTGTACTATTAGCTTTAGGTTCCCTATCTTATGTCTTGTTGATATCAATTACTATTTGAAGGAGATGATACGTATACTTCACTATTGTTCTCATTTTAAATGAGGAAAAACACAAATGTGAGAGAAAAGAAGGATTTTTATTTAAAAAATATCCATAAAAGAAACTGTTTGCATGCACTGGTACATCTCAAAGATAATAATATCATGAAAAAGTTTACTATTTTTGGTCACTCATTTCAGAAAGTGAAACCCAGATATTACATAGGCTAATTATACATGGAGTAAATTATCTCAAGCCTCCATTTCTTGAAATGTTGATGATTACAACTTAGAGAGAATGAAAACCACCAATTCACTGTCTTAGAAAATGAGAATGTTACATGAGATCCATAAAAAAGGAGGTTTTGGTTTCCTTGCTTTTCCCCCTTTCACCTCTTCTTTGCTGCTTTATGACCATTTTTGCCTCCTTAAACTTACTTTTATTGCTATTTTTTTTTTTTTTTTGCCAATTTTCACCATTTAAATTGTTTCTCTTGTAGGTAGTTTTCAACAGTTTGTCTCTTTGGTTAAGTAGGGTTGAGTAACAGTGGTGTAGTCCAAAAAACATCTACTGCCGAAACCTTATCTGGTATTTGAGGTAAAAAAAAAAAACATTACACTGTCTGTGATTAGAATATTGCAGCGATTTCATCTAATTTACAATTAATTGCTCAGCCCTACAATAAAGTTAAGACTGTTGATAAAACATGGATCTTGTCTTTGGGATCTCACACTTTTGTATTTGGAAACATTTCCGTCATGGTGGAAATATTTACTCACCTACCTTTGATTGGAGCTGCAGGACCATCCTCACTGAAATAATTATTTCCATGCAGTAAGTTCAATTTTGGGGGTAGGGACCGTTGAGGAAGCTCCCTGCCCTTCTATGTACTCATGTGGAATGACAAAGACTGAGGCAGGGAGAGCAGCAGCAAAGACTTCCAGGTCACAGATTAGATCAAGCATTAGAGAGATGGTAATTATACTCATTTTAAGATCAGAAAGACAGCCAAAAGTTTTTGTTTTGTTGGGTTTTTTTACCGGTCTTTTTTTAAAAAAGGGAAAAAAATCACTGTCTCTAATCCTATTTCTAACGAGAAGAGCCTTCACACACCCTTGTTGTTCCTTCTTTTGCAGAGGAAGTTGACTTCTTTTAGTTTAAGTCAAACAGATTCCTCGAAATCACTTCTTCATGCAGAAGAAATGAAAGAAACACACCCTTCAATTGTCAGGTTTTCATTCTGGAGCTTTGCCAGGGGAAAGTTTGCCGTCATCATCATTTAATTAGAGCATTCCTTCATTTAAGGTCACTGCAAAGACGAGTCACAGCCAAGTCACACGCACATGCCCCAACATGACTAGTCAAACTTGAGGAAATCGAAACCATATCAACGACTGCACAAACACTGAGCTTCACTTCTTTTTACCTCGACAAAGAGAGATGTGATTGTGAAACAGGCGACTCATGGAGAAAGTTTTTGCAGTTTTCAGCAGTCTCCCTGTGTCTCCAACAGATCCGAGCGCTGGCTCTCCTGTGACCTCTCCTATAAAACACCTGAGTGGTTTGTTCCAGAAGAAGGAAGAAGAGGAGGGTGACGCCACTCTACAGAAAAACAAAGGTCTGCAGCGCTCAAAAACAGGTAAAACCTTTTACTCATACTATGAGCCATGTCACTATGTTACACTGAGTACATAATACGCTAAATAAGTTTGCTGACAGCTCACTTTTTAAAGCTTGCTTTATTTTTACAAAACATTCTTATTTGTCTGAATAAGTGGTGTCTCAATACAACCTTTTCACTTCAGATAGGACACAACTATCACAGATAATATTACACATAAAGAGAAAAACAAAAGATTTAATTAAATGAAAACATAGAAGTTGTACAATTTATGTAATAACAGAACTTGCAATAATATCAAAGTCATATGGTTTGACGATGTCATGTGCAGAAAACTCAAGTGTGATCATATGTCCACATCTTTTTTCAGTAAAAATTGTTTCATAACATTTCTTATGAGCCAAATTTACCTGATGAGTCCAGAAAAGTTTCTTTATTCAAGATATGTTAAGACAAAAATGGCAGCTGAGTTCACGGTAACAAATTTTTGTGTGAAAAAGCAGTAAACAACTGGCAGCAGGGTTACCATTTTATTACTTTTTTAATGTAACAGAGATTTACAGTATTTTACTGTTCATCCCTTTGTGACCATGGGTGAGGTGGGCACACAGTGGACATGAGACCCTGCTGTACATGGGTGTATCACATAGGTCACTCAGGCTCTTTGCCCTTTCATATACTGTCTGGCCACACCCCTCAGCATAGTATCGTCTTCTGTCAAACTCAAATGAAAAAGCCTCTGATATTGCAGAAGCAGTACATTGGATTATTGTATGTGACTTTAACTTGTGGGGTAATACTGCCGGTGGAGCACAGACAGACTGTCTACACCACTGTGCGTACACAGCCGAACAATGCCAAAGAGCTGCTGTGGGGCGCAGACAGCATGAGCCACCTGTATACAGTAGTGTCTTATGTCCACTGTGTGCCCTCCACACTCATGTTTACATTGCACAGTGCATCCAACTTCAGAAACCGCCCACTCTTCCACAAATGCTGTGTTTTACTGTTATTTAAAATATGAGCACACAGTTTTGAGTCTTTGTTTTTGCTTAAAATTCACAGACCACAATGCATTGCTGACTACAGTACAAAACCATATTACATAAAAACAGTAATTACTGCTGAAAATAGGCTTTAAATTGACAGCAACTGCTTACAATTTTGCGTTTAAAGAGCTAAATGATTTGATAATACAAGTTAATTTGTCTTACACCATAACTTAACTCTTTTTAGGAGAAATTCACAGGTCAATTTTGTCTTTTAATATCATGAGATAAGACATTTTGCTGTTCTTGTCAGAAAACAAACTGATAAACTGAATGATTCTCACCAGATCCCAACATGACGCGGTTCAGTGGAAGCATCATGAAAAGAGGAGAGTCCATACGGAGGAGCCTTGGATTTAGGAAGAAGGACAAAGATAAATCCCCCAATCAAGACCCGCTCTGTGCCGTCTCTGAAGGCCAGTTAGAGGAGAACACTGAAGAAGGAGAGGAAGAGGAGGAGTGTGAGGAGGTGGAGGAGACGTATATTCTGCCAGAGTTACCTCCGACTCCACTGTCAGGTACAGACTCTTTGGATGAAGCACGTTTCTCAGAGTTTGATGCTGTTGAATCATTTCATTTGGAAGCTAATGTTCCCAAACACGTTCCTCTCTCCCTTTTTCTCTCTGTACGTTCAACTTTCCTCTGAATCTCTCTTTGTTGTGGCAACAGAAGCAGCAGAAGATAACAATCTTAGCCCTGGTGTAAATAAGATGTGGTTCAGTTTGTTCTCAGAAACCTACACCACTATTGAGAGATTTCCTTCTTTTCTTTTTCTCTGATTACTTAAGATTGTCCTGTCTTTCCCCCCTGTAAGTTTGTGTTAAAGAAAAGCCAGAACAACCCTTTTCCTGTCCCTACAGTGATGCAGATCAGTAAGCTGATTGAGATGGAGGTGTTGGAGGAGGCTCACCTGAACCTCCTCGCTCTGCGGCAGGAGTTCAAGCAGGAGCAGGAGCGATTCAGCGAGGACTCCCCGATGGAGCTGGCGAAGAAGGAGAAAGACTTGAGCCTCCTCTACAGGGACCTGAGGAATCAAGTCAGCACCATCGTGCGCGACTCCAACTCTCTTCCCTCCAGAAACAAAGGCCTGCTGGTTCCTGTGGCTCGCATCATCCAGGAGGAGGAGCGGCGAGGGAAGGAGCCCGGAGGACTCCCCGACAGCTGGATGGAGGCCTGGAGGGAGGCGGTGCGTGAGGGGGTGAAGGTGAAGGTGCAGAGGGTCCCCCTGGACGAGCAGAACACCTCGTGGTTGGCGGTTCACCTGGGTCTACTGGGGAAGGCCATCGTGGAGGATTTGGAGAACGTGAGGAAGCAGCTGCGGTGGTCGTACCCCCCCAGCTTCAAAGTGTTCAGCACCTACGTGAAGAGTTACCACCAAGTTGTTGGGGAGCACCTGAAGAAACTGGAAGTGAAGGTGACGGAGCTCAAAGATCTCTACGCTCTGCTGGACTGGATCATCAACCGCTACAAGAGGTCAGTGACAGAGAGAGGAGAGAAAATACATTTAACAGCTATGAAGCAAAAAAGTTGTAGACAGACATTTTTGATGAATGTAAACAGTCATGTATGTGTTGGTGCTCTAAAGTTGGCAGTAATGTACCTCATAGGGTGAGGAGAGTCCAAGACTTTTGAATAACTTTGAACTCAGTGTTTGAGTATTTTAAATCAGGTCTACAATTCATGGGTAAAAGTAGAAGTATGAAAGTGACTCCCTAGTGTAAGGGGTGTGCACAGAGTATGTCAATAGTTAAAAGCTCATGCTGAGGTGCCCCCTTTGGAGAAACAATGTGCTCTAAAGAAGGGCTGCATGATATGGTCCAAAACCAATATCTGGATTTTTTTGTGACCATATTTCGATATCTCTCATTTCTCCTCTAAATGACTATATGAATGTTAAATTCAACAAACAAACAAAAGGTGACTCAATCGTGCTTTCATTTCCATTAAACAGTTACCCGTATTTGTTGGTTGTGGTGAAAGGACGGTTAGTGACTTCTGTCTCAGCCTGAGCTCTGGCTGTAGTTTTGGGATTCCCCTCCTCCTTCTCTTTACTTTGCAGCTCAGAGTTTATTTTTGGCGTGTTATTGCTGTGAATGCCTCCTGCATTCACAGCTTATGTTCTTCTATTTTCAAAAAAAGTTTAAGATTCTTCTTCTTCTTCCGCCCACTTTTTTGGATCGCTTCTTCTTCCACAAATTTCAATTGATTTTCACCGTTCAAACTTCAAAACGACCGGCTCATTCTGGACATAGGGGTTATGACTTTTCAGACCAGTTTCACAAATACTTTCAGAGATATTTCACTTTTTTCACAATTTTTCTTCCATCTGGAATGACTGTAGAACTTTCAGATTCTGAAGATTCCGCCAAATTCTTCAGCCTCATTCAGACCCTTCTCATTCAGTCATACTTTCAGCCAGAAACTTAATTCCACCTGCAAAATGTTCAGCCATCATTTGGCTTTCTTCAGTACATTTCAGGTTCTTTCTAGCACTTATACTTTCTTCACAAAACTCCTTCAAAGGTCATGAAGTTTCTCAGCCCTTGCAGCAGTTTAACATTGGTGTGTATGTGGTGGAATGTTTAAACTGTAGAGTGAGGATTTGAATTTTAGAGTGTGGACCAGGAGAGAAATCACCTGGAAAGTTTTTAGATAAACAGGTCTAGGGGCCACAAATTTCACTCCACATACTCAAATTCTGGCTCAAAACGTTGATAATCTTGTTCTGCTTCTGATTAAGGACACTTGACACCAAAAAGACAAAGAACAAAGCCTGCAGGTGGCCAACTGTCATCGAAAGTCATCATCTGCCCCCATCTACCCTAATGTTAAATTTTAAGGTATTTTCCCCTGAAGAAAAAGTAACAGTTTTTTAACTCAAATTTCTGGTAAATCCTGTGGCTCCACAGACATGAAATTTACATCAATAGAAACTCCTAAGCCTTGCTAAGCTCATGGTAGTTTTGTTTTTCTGCTAGCCCTTAAGGATTTTGCAAAACCTTAGGAGATTCACACCCTGTCCAACTCCTTGAATCCAGCTCCTCATCAACTGTGTGTCAGTTAAATCAAACAGCTGCAGCTTCAAACAGCCTAACGAGCAGGTTACCATGGAGACCTGTGATCTGACACACCTGTTTATACCTACTGATCAAAACACTGATGAAGAAAGATACTCAAGTGATTGTTTCTCTGCATCACTGACAAACACAGCACACACACACAAGCACACACACACACACACACACACACACACACACACACACACAAACTTTCTAGTGATATAAATGTCTTTCATTGTGACTCATCCATTTCCTTTAATTCAGATGATTCTTTAATTCATCCATCTACATTTTCATTTTGGACATTATTTCACATCCTTTCAGCCAAGATTTCATGTTCATGTTCAAGAGTTCTTCTTCAACATTTTGCATTCAGCAGTTCAGCGCAAGCTTTTTCAAGATTCATTCAACCATTTTCAGATAAATTCAGTCATTCAGCATATTCAGGATTCTGCATTAGCAGTTCAGTGCAAGCTGCTTCAGCTTCTGCATTCACAGCGCAATTTCTTCAGAAATTGCTTTTCTAGTTAGATGTGTTTTACACATCTGTGGCATTGCTGCAGAACCTTAGTTGTCGTCTGATAACATACCAGCTTGCAGTTTTTTGGTATTCATCTGTAAAATAACGCCAAAGGAAGCTCATATGAAAACGAAACTGACACTCAAATACGCGTTGTTGTTTGTTTCTTTTTTGGAGCTTGTAGAAAATCAGGCGGGGATCATACACACAACAAAGCACGCAAAAATAAGCAACTACAATTTGGAAAACAAGACCAAAAACTCACAACTTTGGACTGACGGGATGCACAAGCGTCATTTTACCCTCGTCTCTTCATGCAAAAACATGCATGCACAGGACGGCTTTCTGGATGGGCAGAGGAGTGAGAGGAGCACCAGTGGAGAGTGAAAGAAGCGAAACCACTATTGATATTGGATAGTTGCAATGTAGTCATTTCAGACATCTCGTGAAACAACAACAATGAGATTGTCTAAATGTAAAGTGCAATACAAATAAAATGTGTTATTATTATTATTAATAACCCAAGATGCATCAAGTATATTTGATATATATTCCCAAACCCTACACTGAAGTGCCCCCCTGGGATCCAAACACATGCTCAGTTGTCTTCCTGGTTGCTGAACCACACTAATCTGCCCTTTTGTCTGGTAAAACATGATGAACTGCTCTCCTGGGAACCAAAACATATGCTCAAGCCCCCTCTACTGAGCCAAAACCTGTGCTGCAGCCAAAATACACTTAACTGTCCTCCTTGAGGCATAAACTCACACTGAACTGCCTGTCTAGTTGGCAAACCATGCTAATCCGCCCCTTTGGTTAGTTATAACAATCGGTTGGGATGATTAATCGGGCTGATTATGATGTGTCACTGATTAATCAACATCAGCCATTATGTAGCCGATTTTTATAAACTTTTTTTCATCTAATATAAGACTATGATATAGCATTTTAACAACATGTATGGTGCTTTTTTGGCAAAATAAACAGAGTTCCTGTCAATACACGCATCCACCATTATCTAATACAAGGCAATAATACGTCCTTTAACGTTGCATAAGTTGCATCTTTGTTAAACAACAATATGTGCAACTGTTAACTCCCATGTCCACTATTAATATAAGTCTAATATACAGAGTCTCACTTCACGTCATAATACCATCCAGGATTAACCTGGGCTTATAAATTCACAAGTTAATGTCTTCATTAAAATAATTTCGAAAACATTCAAAGTATTTTTTTGTAATTTTATTCACTGCATGTTTTGAAAGTAGCTACATTGTTACTTAAAATCTAGTGTAGTCCCTTGCATTAAATGGAAGATGGAACTTTTCAATAGCTATGACTTATTGATAATGCTTGGGTGTTTTTGGGAATGAGCCTTTTAAAAACACATAATGTATTCGTTCAAAAACACCTACCATTAGCTAAATTTCAATTAATTTTTTTGTGCTCTGCTTTGTCTTGAATCATATTTTGGGTATTCTAACAATTTGTGTTCATGTTCATCAGTATATATTCTGTGTATATCTATGTTCTTATTTCATGTATTAGCTGATATATGGGATATTGGCTGATATATTGGATATCGTCTTTTTTCCCCCCAGTATTGGTATCAGCCCCAAAAATCCCAGATCGGTCAGGCTCTAGTCATAACATGATAAATTACCCTCTTTGGTGCCAAACTTGTACTAAAGTGCCTTTTCAGGAGCAAAAACACATGCTGACACCCCCATCTGCTTGGTGAACTACAACAATCTGCCTCTTTGAGCTGGTTATAACATGCCAAAGTGCCCTCCTAGGAGCTAAAACGTTCGCTGAAGTGCCCCCTTATTTGGGAGCACAATATAAAATATAGTCTACAATACTTTTTTTCATTGATATTACTAGTTTTATAATTGCTATGTATTAGATTATAACTAATAATTATTGTTTTATCCACTTGAAACCATTAAATCATCGTATTTCTGAGCAGGAATGAGCAGGAGAATCAAATCCCAAACAATTCATAAACTAATAAGGAGCATGTTTCAACTGCAATTCATTTTATTGACCACTAGATGTCCTGAAGCGTGTTTTCAAAAAACAGTCAAATCTTAATCAAAGCCTCAAACAGCCATCACTACTTATTTTCATATAATAATAATAATAATTTGACTGAAAGTATCCACTCAGCTCATGTTTCCTCCATCAGAGAGTCTGTCAGAAACTCTGAACAGTCTTCAACAGTGGAGAAGAAGAAACAAAGTCTTCCACCAGTTTCCTGCTCTGAAGGAAACATCTGAACTCTTCATCGTGGACAGTGAGACCAAACTCTTTAGAAACACATTTCTCAAGTCAACAACTGAAAAAATGATCCCTGAAAGTAAAGTCTTGGTTTGTTCTCAGTGTTTCTCACACTCTTATGTCTGCAGACTAACACTTTTACTCAGGTGTGCTTCCTTTTCTCTGGAGCATCTGCAGCAGTTGTTGAAATATTCTTCTGCACTTTTTAAACAACGTTGTGGTTTCTTAAACAGGCATCTCTGATGTTATCTGTTGAATCAGGCCACATCAGCCTGAAAGATCACAAACAACATTTCAGAGACAGAAATAAACAGCTCATCACTCTCTCGAGGCCAGAGCTGAAAATTTAAATCAGGTCGTGTCCGCATTTATACAGATTATGCTAAGTAGTGTTCAGACGAGACGTCTGTATGCAACACCTCAAGTCACTACTGAAANAAGCCCTCACTCCCCCGCTCCTCCATACAGACACACACACACACACCTAGGGCCTTGAGGGGCATGCTCACCAGGTGCAGCGGAAGAGACCGTAGGGACCACTTTCGCTGCACCCTTGGATGACTTGCTCCTCAGTTTTAATTGCACTTAAGTCGACACTATATGATACCAACCACACCACACTACATACACCCAGGGCCTTGGGGGGTGGACCAAGTGGCAAATGGTGGGTGGGGTCTCTCAGCCGATAATCTGGGAGGCTCCGCCCCCTGAGCTGCGTGACAGTCTGCTCCTCAATTTTAACCATTTTAACTGCTTTTAGGACACAACCATCTACACACTACGGAGCGGGGGAGGTAGGGCCGGGGGGCCCTCCTCACACCCCTGTTTCCTGGCTGCTCCCTGGGGCGGGGGGGTAGGCGGGCCCCGCTGGCCGGAGTTCGGGGCAGGTGATTTGGCTGGGGTCCGGCGGCGCCCTGGGCGTCCATTGCCCTACCTTGAGGAGAGGAGAGTTAAAAATATATATCCATACATATTATAATATAATATATAATTTATAATAATATATAATATATATCCATATGGGCGCTATAAGGGGAGGGGGGGAGTGAAGTGTTGTTGTGTCATGTTGTTGTGGTGTCGCTGTCATGTTGTGGCTTTGTTGTGTTGTAGTGTCGTCATGTTGTTGTGTCGTGGTGTCATGTTGTTGTTGTGTCACTGTAGTGTTGTGTAGTTGTGTGAATGGGTAGTGTGGACTGAATGATGTGGTTGTCCTTGTCTGTGATTGTCTTTGGCTGAGTTGTCCCCTGGCCCACACTATGGGGGGTGAGGACTAGGGTTCCAGGGAGGGTTGGTGGGGTAAGGTATGGAGGGGAGGGGGGTCCCAGCGGGTTAAGATCGGGGGGCGTTGGG
>RPOG01002577.1:0-19616 GCA_008086565.1 Thalassoma bifasciatum | reverse complement strand
AAAAAAAAAAAAAAAAAAAAAAAAAAAAAAAAAAAAAAAAAACATTTTGCATTCAGCAGTTCAGCGCAAGCTTTTTCAAGATTCATTCAACCATTTTCAGCTAAATTCAGTCATTCAGCATATTCAGGATTCTGCATTAGCAGTTCAGCGCAAGCTGCTTCAGCTTCTGCATTCACAGCGCAATTTCTTCAGAAATTGCTTTTCTAGTTAGATGTGTTTTACACATCTGTGGCGATGCTGCAGAACCTTAGTTGTCGTCTGATAACATACCAGCTTGCAGCTTTTTGGTATTCATCTGTAAAATAACGCCAAAGGAAGCTCATATGAAAACGAAACTGAAACTCAAATACGCGTTGTTGTTTGTTTCTTTTGTGGAGCTTGTAGAAAATCAGGCGGGGATCATACACACAACAAAGCACGCAAAAATAAGCAACTACAATTTGGAAAACAAGACCAAAAACTCACAACTTTGGACTGACGGGATGCACAAGCATCATTTTACCCTCGTCTCTTCATGCAAAAACATGCATGCACAGGACGGCTTTCTGGATGGGCAGAGGAGTGAGAGGAGCACCAGTAGAGAGTGAAAGAAGCGAAACCACAATTGATATCCGATGGTTGCAATGTAGTCATTTCAGACATCTCATGTGAAACAACAACAATGAGATTGTCTAAATGTAAAGTGCAATACAAATAAAATGTGTTATTGTTATTATTATTAACCCAAGATGCATCAAGTATATTTGATATATATTCCCAAACCTTACACTGAAGTACCCTCCTGGGATCCAAACACATGCTCAGTTGTCTTCCTGGTTGCTGAACCACACTAATCTGCCCTTTTGTCTGGTAAAACATGATGAACTGCTCTGGGAACCAAAACATATGCTCAAGCCCCCTCTACTGAGCCAAAACCTGTGCTGCAGCCAAAATACACTTAACTGTCCTCCTTGGAGTATAAACTCACACTGAACTGCCTGTCTAGTTGGCAAACCATGCTAATCCGCCCCTTTGGTTAGTTATAACAATCGGTTGGGACAATTAATCGGGCCGATTATGATATGTCACTGATTAATCAACATCAGCCATTATGTAGCCGATTTTTATAAACTTTTTTTTCATCTAATATAAGACTATGATAGAGCATTTTAACAACATGTATGGTGCTTTTTTTGGCAAAATAAACAGAGTTAAATGCTCCTGTCAATGCACGCATCCACCATTATCTAATACAAGGCAATAATACGTCCTTTAACGTTGCATAAGTTGCATCTTTGTTAAACAACAATATGTGCAACTGTTAACTCCCATGTCCACTATTAATATAAGTCTAATATACAGAGTCTCACTTCACGTCATAATACCATCCAGGATTAACCTGGGCTTATAAATTCACAAGTTAATGTCTTCATTAAAATAATTTTGAAAACATTCAAAGTATTTTTTGTAATTTTATTCACTGCATGTTTTGAAAGTAGCTACATTGTTACTTAAAATCTAGTTTAGTCCCTTGCATTAAATGGAAGATGGAACTTTTCAATAGCTATGACTTATTGATAATGCTTGGGTGTTTTTGGGAATGAGCCTTTTAAAAACACATAATGTATTCGTTCAAAAACACCTACCATTAGCTAAATTTCAATTAAATTTTTTGTGCTCTGCTTTGTCCTGAATCATATTTTGGGTATTCTAACAATTTGTGTTCATGTTCAGTATATATTCTGTGTATATCTATGTTCTTATTTCATGTATCAGCTGATATATGGGATATTGGCTGATATGTCGGATATCGTCTTTTTTCCCCCCAGTATTGGTATCAGCCCCAAAAATCTCAGATCGGTCAGGCTCTTGTCATAACATGATAAATTACCCTCTTTGGTGCCAAACTTGTACTAAAGTGCCTTTTCAGGAGCAAAAACACATGCTGACATCCCCATCTGCTTGGTGAACTACAACAATCTGCCTCTTTGAGCTGGTTATAACATACCAAAGTGCCCTCCTAGGAGCTAAAACGTTTGCTGAAGTGCCCCCTTATTTGGGAGCACAATATAAAATATAGTCTACAACACTTTTTTTCATTGATATTACTAGTTTTATAATTGCTATGTATTAGATTATAACTAATAATTATTGTTTTATCTACTTGAAACCATTAAATCATCGTATTTCTGAGCAGGAATGAGCAGGAGAATCAAATCCCAAACAATTCATAAACTAATAAGGAGCATGTTTCAACTGCAATTCATTTTATTGACCACTAGATGTCCTGAAGCATGTTTTCAAAAAACAGTCAACGCTCAATCAAAGCCTCAAACAGCCATCACTACTTATTTTCATATAATAATAACAATAATTTGACTGAAAGTATCCACTCAGCTCATGTTTCCTCCATCAGAGAGTCTGTCAGAAACTCTGAACAGTCTTCAACAGTGGAGGAGAAGAAACAAAGTCTTCATCTCTCTTCATCATGGACAGTGAGACCAAACTCTTTAGAAACACATTTCTCAAGTCAACAACTGAAGAAATGATCCCTGAAAGTAAAGTCTTGGTTTGTTCTCAGTGTTTCTCACACTCTTATGTCTGCAGACTAACACTTTAACTCAGCCACACGAAGGAAAAGAGACCTCGTAGACGTCGTCAACAACTTTATAAGAAGACGTGAAAAATTTGTTGCAACACCAAAGAATTTGTCCGTAGAGACTACAATAGACAACTTAGTCCGGTGTAGTCGGACTTTCTAGTGTTTGTTGTAAAGTCTCTGTCTTTATTTGTCGAGTAGTGAGAGAGCTCCGGTCTCGACTTTATTTAAATCAGGTCGTGTCCGCATTTATACAGATTATGCTAAGTAGTGTTCAGACGAGACGTCTGTATGCAACACCTCAAGTCACTACTGAAATCATGAACTCTGTCATTGATTTATTCACTTCATCTTGGTGCATCTGTTGTGCACTGACTCAAAGATGTTTCTCTTCTTATAAAACATGCAGACATGTATCTGACTGCACCCTCTTCTTCGACGTGTAGTGACACATTTCCAACATTCTTTCATGCCAGCAGAGCACAATGTCTTCAGATCTTGTTTACATTTTTTTTCTTATCTTTCCCTCGACAGCGAGAGGATCATGGGAAGTCTCTCCCTGCAGCCTGACATGGCGGATGAAAGCTCTGATCTGCAGCTGGAGGATGACTTCCTGAAGCAGCTGAAGGAAAAATACTGCTGCAGACTAAAGGTGAGGAGCTCACCACAGTCGCTCCTGCTCCTCAGAGGTTTCTGGTTTAAAGTGTAGGAGATAGAAGTTGTGAAAAAGCAATCAAAGTTGCAGGAAGCACAGAAGAAACATCTTTTCTCTGAGATATACTCATATGATCAACCAGGTTTGATAAGAAAAGGAAAGAGATTCTAAAATCATTGATTATCTAAAACGCAGGAGGACATAAAATCTGCTCTGGACCGAATCATTGATCTGGAAAATGAGGAATTCTGGAGCCAGAAGAAAACTCCAGAGAGGGAGGATAACTTCCTGACGTCTCAGATCAACATGGATATCTGGACGGTGATATGTCTTTTATTTTTCTTAAAGAAAATGATGAACAAACAGTCCAGAAATGTACAAAGTAAACACGAAATTGACTAAAAGACCACAGTTACCCTGTTTGCTGCGTAAGTGCGCTTATGTCACCACATGGGGGCAGCAGATACTACATTTTTTTTCCCCTCTGTATCACAATGTGCTGTCTTCATGATCTTTGTTTTCCAGAATGTGAAAGGAAAGGTGAAGGGCTCAAAGGAAATTGATGCTCACCTGGAGCAGAGGGTGATCTCCTCCTGCCTGGAAGAGCTGAAACAGTTTCCTAAGAGGTGTGTCCACATACACACACACACACACACACACACACACACACACACACACACACACACACAGTGTGAAAAAATGTTGGCAAATGTTGGTTGAAAAGTGAGAGCAGGGGGATTAGAGTCAGCTTTCACTTCATTGTTCCTGTGTGGAGTTTCCAAGTGATCTTGAAAAAGTGTCACTTCTATTAATTACAATTCATGATTAATTATGAGATTATCATCGTCAAAGTAGGTGATTTCTGAATAATATTTCGTAGTATTCCCTGTCCAGCTCATCTGAAAAAGGACATCACAGCAGAAGACAGCTAAACAGGAGAGTGATAGAGCACAGGTTAAGCTGTTTGTGCGAATGTTTATTCCTGTCACATGCAGCAGTTATTCTGCAGTGATCTGTTCAAACCTTAGAGTTTATCAATAAAATGAAGAGTCAGGTTACGTTTGCTCTGCTTGGTGAGGTTGGAGTTGGTAGATGAGCACTGGTAGGACACAACAAGGATTCACTAACACAGACCCAGCATTACACACAGTAGGGGGCTATGTCCACCCCGGGACTACAGTCTATCCATATTTGGCTTTCGTGTTTTTTCTTCCAAGAAGCTACTGAATATTATTACCACTGATTTGTCAATTCTATATTTCAAGCAACCAAACCAACCAACAGAGTCAACATACTCAGCACCATAGACACGATATCATTATCAGCCAATATTGGCTTAAAAATGAGCAATTAGTTATAAGCCAACAAATTGGCATCTGCCAATGTAACATAAGTGGCTGCTACTTACTTGATTAAATCCCACCCTCTGCGCCATGTCACTGGCACGAAAAAGACATGTGCAGTGCAACAGAAGTTTGGTTTCTTCTCTCTGTTGATTGTACAATTGGCAATTTGAACCTGTCCCGCAATTTGTCCTGGTTGTGGGTATTGTTATAAATGACTCTGGGGGAGCATTGATAATTAAATTTTTTTCATAATTTGGCTCAGAAAATGAATTTTATTTAACAAATATGATAAGAGTATCCATCATAATACTAAATACTGTACAGAATAGAGCTGATGATCCCTGCAAAATTTCTGCCTTTTAGGTAGCGCCTAAAAACCCAACATCATGCATCTATTTGTGTGATGTTGTGAATATCATTGTCTGTTAAACTAGTTTATACTACTTTAGCTTCAGTCTACTTCAGTCTTATCCAAAAGGTTTGAATAAAAATTCCCATCCTCAAAAGTTATAAGATGATTATTCAAGTAGCTGAACTCTGTTCATGGTTCCCTGAAGTTGAACCCTGGAGACTTTTTGCTGGTCTGATCCTCCCTTAGTGCCACTGTGAGTTTAAAAAATAGTGTTTGGAGTCAAAAGGCTTCACTGGGGCTGAATTGATTCATCCAAAACTAATGGCATTCGAGGTTCCCAAAGGATGATCCTGATGTCTGATAAATCTCTTATGTAAACTAAATATATATTATATAACTAAATATAAACTGGGCTAACATGAGCGCTCTTTTGGCACGAATATACTTATGTGTTTTTTTCTGCTGATTTATTAATTTCATTACCATCATTTTAGATTTCATAGGAATATTGAGTTAGTAATGAAAACATGTTCTGTTCTTTGCTACTAACTAAAAAACTAACCAAATTTCTGTAAATTCAGACACTTAATGGAAGAAAATATCACCTGATGCTTCGTAAAAAAAAGTCTCATTTAATGAAAGCATCTTAAGAGAAGTTGAAAAAAGGAAGGGTGGATGTGGGAGGGGGGGGGGGACCCGCCTTCAGAAAAGCACACCAAAACAAATAAAAAAACAGGATCCTACTCCCTCTGCAGTAACCACAGGATTGTGTGACTTTCCTCTTGAGTAATAAAAGAATATTTCAGAGGACTAACTCTGTTTTTAACTGGATTACATAACACTGAAAGTGTCTCTAGATCATGTTTCTAATTTCTTCATAGAAACACTCTTCTTCAATTACAAGCATGAAAATTGAACAAATAAAAGAACATTACTAAAGAAAAGAAGGAAACAGCATCAGAAAATGACATGGATAAAATATAAAAAGGATAAATGTGGTGAAACTGTGTTGTAAGTAAATTGCAAACCACCCAGCATGCTTTGTGAGTTTGTCCTTTCACTGCAAAACATTTGTTTATAAGAGTCTGGGGGCTTGTGGGATAAATTAACTTTGCATGTTGGTGTTTGAGAGTGGGTGTATTTTGCCCTTTTAGTGGGCTGACAGGCTCCTGCACTGACACAAGACTCTCCTCTCCTCTGCAGGTTTGATGCAGAGTTCAGACGTCACTGCAGCGCCCTCAGACCGCAGCCTCTCTGGACTGAGTATCATATTACCTACATCAACAGCTTCACGGCGTTACAGTAAGTCATGTGACTTCCTGGAAAAACCATAATGCACAAAAGGTGATGAGTTAGTTACCCTGCTGAAAGCACAGACACCTGTTTGGGGATTAAAACATTTGCACCAGCCCTGAACTGAAAATTAGGATTGATGTTAGGGCTCCATCTGAAGTGGTTTCGGTTTTGGAGCATGTAAAGGAGACACCAGCTGTCCTTATGTGCATCTGTTACTATTTAGAGTCTGATGCCTCTTCATGACCAAAAGAGTGAAACAAGATATTCAGCTTCAAGGTCGGTTAAATTTGGGTCTGCATAAGCTTTGACAAAGGACATTAGTAGCCTGCAGAAAAAGATGACCCGCATAAAACAAATACTCTTTCACTGTGCAGAGCTGGAAAGCTTTTAGTCTCACATTCCTCCTTTGGAAGAAGTTTTGAACTAAAGTGGCACAAGCTGATCCACAGTCAGGTCTAGACAAATCCTCTATTATCAGATAGGAAACTGAAAGTGCAAACCCTCCCAGTCTCACAGTGAACACACAGGCTGATGAAAAGGCTCCAGGAATGAGCTGCACAGAATCTTTCCATGACACATTTTATTGCTGTGAGTGATAGTGTTCATGGGAAACGGGGTCATTTTCACAAAACAGTGCAGATCCAGCTTTAGTCCTTTTATTATTTTACACATCTGCTGGATTTCTCTCCAAATTATGATTGTGACTTTATTTTCCTGCACACATGAGGAACAAAGTTTGGAAATAGTCTCATGTTATGGTCCTGTTGATCAACTGACACTTGGAAATATTCAACTGTGCCACATTTTTAAGAAATGTGCACTTGTAGGATGAGATGCAGAGCTGAATATGTGGATTGCACCTCTTGGCAAAGAAATAATCTATCATACACAAAGGGCCAAAGCTGGAACTGCACTTTTCCAAGGGCCATATTTTATCACTTGATATATTAGTTATTCCAAATTAGTGTTACTATGTTTGTCTGTGTTAACAGGCTCACATACTACAGCATGCTACCACAAGGAGGTAATTGCAATATTTTATTTTTCTTCTTTGTGAGTTTGTCAGATGCAGAATATATACAGTTGTGCCCAAAAGTTTACACCCCCCCTTCAGAATTTCTGATTTTTTGGCCTTTTCTCAGAAAATATGAATGGTAACACAAAATCCTTTCTATCACTCATGGTTAGAGGTTGAGTGAAGACATTTATGAACAAAAAACTGTGTTTACTCTTTTTAAATCATATTGGCAACAGAAAGTACCTCAATGACCCTGTTCTAAAGTTTACACCCCCCAGTTTTTAATACCTTGTATTTCCCCCTTCATCAACAATGACAGCTTGAACTTTTTGTGCTCGTTGTGTATGAGAGTGTTTATTTTCTCATATGATACAGCTGCCCATTCTTCTTAGCAAAAAGCTTCCAGGTCCTTGCATGAACTGCAGGTTTGAGTTAGAGTTTGAACACTGCTTATTGGCATCTTCAATTCCTTGAATATCTTTTTATGGACCTTTCTTGTTTTGCACGTATGGTTTGTTGATCTGTTATGTATAGAGTGATCTCAATATGGAACATTCTACCACTCACTATTGCTCAGGCCCCTAGTAGAGCTACTTTTAAGCGACTTTTAAAAAAACACTTTAACACTACGTCAACAACGTAAATACTTACTTTTTAAGTATATAGGTGTCTTTTATGTTTGTTTGTTTGTTTGTTTTTGTTAGTTAGTTTGTTTTGTTTTTAAATATTGATATTTGATATAGATGGGGAGATTGTTTTTTCTTTTATAAGTGTATTTCAACTTTGTATGTTTTATTCTGTTCATTGCTGATTGAACTTGTATTTTGCACGTTGTTATTGTGCACTTTTTGTTGACTGTTTTGAATTGGACCCCAGGAAGAGTAGCTGTTGCATTGATGGCAGCTAATGGGGATCCAAATAAATGAATAAATAAATAAAATAGAATAAATAAATAAAATAAATACAGTTGAGTTAGCCTTTCCTGCAGATCCATAATGAGCTAACCATGAGCAAACAGTAAACTGGTGCTAAGCTAACTGTCAACTAAGAGTCAGCTAACAAAAAGCTAAGAGTGAGCTCACCATGAGCTAATGCTAGGCTTAAAGTCAGCTAACAATGAGCTAACGCTAAGATAACATTGAGCTAACAGTCAGATCCTTAAACAACTCTTTTGCTTACCTCATGAATCAGAACCAAGAAACTTCAGTGCAGCACTAAATAAATGTGCATGTGTCTGTCAGGAGCTCAGAAACTCACACACGCACTGATCATAAGCTAACAGATCACAGGTGAGGATGGTTACCTTTAGTAGACATTCAAACCCATTTGTATCAACTTGTGTTCATGATATCAGGCTAAAAACACCAGAGTTGTGTGAACTTCTTATCAGGGTCATTTTTGAAGTTTCTGTTGTCAACATGATTTAAAAAGAGTAAACTATTTTTTCCAATAGATGTCTTCACCCAAACACTAACCATGAGTGATGGAGAGGATTTTGTGTTATCGTTCATATTTTCTGAGAAAAGGCCAAAAATCAGAAATTCTCTGTGTGAAATTATTGGCAAGTATCTCTCAAGTGTCTGTAGTGACTCATACATTTTCATTTTGTGTGTTTCATTTCTTTAATTTGTGAATAAGATAAATAATTTGATGTTAAAATAACATTTCACATTATTACATTGGTTGTACCACCTGACATGGAAATTGTTCCAGTCACCAATGAAGTGAAAAAACCTTTTTTATTAGTATTTCAGAGAAATCTACAAACTTTTCCACTTGGTCACAAATGTCATTTGGGCTCCTCTGGCTGATGCAGTTTGCTGTTTCCTGTTTTATTCTCTTCACTTTAAAATAAAAGTCTAATGTTACGGTTGCACCACCCTGACATTTGACAAGGTGAAAATTACGGGACAAAAGTTTTTTTAAATTTCTCAACAGCTTTAAAATTCTTTTTTTTTTTTGCAAAGAATGTTTTATTTAAAAAGGTTCAAGCATAAAATAATGCCACTGTATTTCTAATTTCCATTTACAATAACTGACATTCAATTTTTAGAGTTTAATTACTGTGGATACTTGTCAGGACGGTTGCACCACCTGACATTTGGGGGTTTGAGGAACCAAAACACAAAAAAACATGTTATATTTTAATAGTTTAAAGATGTGTTCAAATAACACAGGTTTCATGGAATAAAGAAACACATGTGATGAAATACTCAATTCATGATGGAAGGAAATATTGCACTTGGACACAAAAAAAGGGACGTCACGTCATTGACCCGTATAAAACTAAGAAAATATCTTTCGCAAAGGGGCTTGAGTTGAGAGCTGATTCAGAAAAGCAGCTATAAAGAATAATGGACTTTAGAAATCTAATCTGATGCTTCTATGAGCCTTGAACTGTAGGGACGTAATATTGCTTTGCCTGTTTTTGGGGCGATGACGACTGTTTTTCAATTTATATGTTATCACTGTTGACAATTTTTACTCCTCACCGAGGTATTGTCAGTAAAATTCTGGAGGCTGGTTGTAAAGCTCTGGTGAGCTGGGTTTGATTATCAGAATTGGCTCAAGATGTTGTGTTTTGTTTCTGTAATCAGACGTTTTATCCCAGAACAATCCCACAGAACTCTTCCACAGTGGTCATCTGCATCAAGCTGTCTACTGAAGCTCCTTTGGTGCAATCTGTGGTCCAAGAGGCTCCTCCTCCTCATAAAAGAAAAATGCAAAAGTTTGTAACAAAAGAAAAAAATCCTCTATCTCTCTTATCACACCCCTGGGTAATTTTTGAAAATCTCAGTGGAAGTGTTGTTAAGATAAGAATACTAAAGCAGAAAACCTGGAGCTTTGCAGCAGTGAGAGATAGGACAGGAAGTCATGGTTATTAAAAAGTGAAACAAGGCTTTTGTTTATGTGATTCCATGTTTGAGCTATTCTGGACTTCACTGGGGGAATTTCCATGAGTAATGCCAGGCTGGAGCATGTCTGAGCACAGAGGCCTCACAGAGCTGCATTCCTCCTCGCACGCTCTAAGTTGTGTGGGAGACAGTTATGCTAACATTCGCTGCCCAGGCCCGTCTCGATTTAAGGTCACACCGTCAGCGCTCTGTGAGAGATAAAGTGAAGCTGCCAGCTGGAGAGAGTGGCGACTCACGTGATTTCAGTGAAGCAGAGCTGTGAGGAGGAAACTCTAGTGAGGAGTCAGAGGAAAGAGAAAGTAAGTCTGAAAAAACCCTCCAGCTGTGCCTGTCTGTCACACAAACACAGATGCAGGCTGCAGCAGATGTTCAGACCTTCATTTGAGACTGTGTGGGTTTACAGCTGCAGATCTGGTGGCTGCTTTTGATTCTTTTACTGCTCTGAGGTTTTAGGAGCAGCATGTAAACATCTCATCTTTGGGCAAAAAGCAACAAAAAAAAAACAGAATTCATGAAGAAAAATCACTAAATTTGACTTGTGCATTTGTCAAAGTGATTTTTCAATGTGTGTTAAGGGTTTAATCTTACTCAGGATCTTTGTTGGACACCCCTCCCTTCCTTTGCTCATCACTCTCTGCTGTCTCTATCTGAAAAAGAAAGGATGGGACTATTTTTATCCAGAGAGGAAATGCTTACAGGTAATTTAGGGCAAAGAGTGAAGAGAAGATATCAGTGCTTGGTTTACAAAAATGCAGAAAGCTGCAACAAGTTAAATACAACCTCAGTTCTGATAAAGTTGGGATACAAAATGTGAATAATCCCTAAAAAGCTGGTAAAAAAAAAAAAAAAGACAGAAAGTTGCTGAATGCTGAAAAAACAACTGTTTGGATCCTTCCACAGGTGAACAGGTTCATTGGAAACAGGTGAGTGTCATGATTGTAAAAAAGGAGCATCCCCGAAGGCTCAGTCCTTCACAAACAAAGATGGGGCCAGGTTCACCACTTTGTCAACAACTGCGTGAGCAAATAGTTCAACCGTTTGGGAACAAGGTTTCTATACATACAATTTTAGGAGTTGATGGATTTCATCATCTACAGTCCACAATATAATCAGAGAAATTTCTGCACGTAAGCAGCAAGGCCCAAAACCAACACTGAATGGTCATGACCTTTGACCCCTCAGACAGCCCTGCATTAAAAACCTGCATCATTGTGTAGAGGATATGAGCACGTTGTCTCAGGAACACTTCAGAAAACCATTGTCAGTTAACACAGTTCATCACTACATCTACAGGTGACAGCTCAAACTCTACCATGCAAAGACAAAGTCAGACATCAACAACATCCATAAATGTCGCAGTTGCTGCCGCCTTCTCTGGGTCTGAGCTCATCTGACATGGACTGACACTAAGTGGAAAAGTCTGCTGTGGTTTGACGAGTCCACATTTCAAACTGTTTCTGGAAATCATGAATGTGGTGTCCTGCGGGCAAAAAAGGAAAAAGACCAAGCAGCATCCGTGATGGTATGGGGGTGTGTTAGTGCTTGTGGCATCATGGGTAATTGCCACATCTGTGAAGGCAGCATTAATGCTGAAAGCTACATCCAGGTTTTGTAGCAACACATGCTGCCGTCCAAGCAACGTATTTTTCAGAGACGTCCCTGATTATTTCAGCAAGACAATGAAACCAAGACACATTCTGCACCTGTTACAACAGTGTGGCTTTGTAGTAAAAGAGTGCATCTACTAGACTGACCTGCCTGCAGTCCAGACTTGTTGCCCAGTGATTTTGCGTGGTACATTATGAAGTGCAAAATACAACAACAGAGACCATGGACTGTTGATCAACTGAAGTTGTCCATCAACAAGAATGTGAAAGAATTCCAGCTCCAAAGCTTCAACAATTACTGTCCTCAGTTCACAAACACTTATAGAGTGTTGATAGTGGGAAAAGTGATGTAACACAGTGGGAAACATGAACCTGTCCCAACTTTTTAGGAACATGTTGCAGACATCAAATTCAAAATGAGTGATTGTTTGTTGAAATGGGGCTGTATGAGACAACAAAGTTCTGAGAGTGTACCATCACACCATGACCTGGCAGAGAAAAAAAAAAAAAATCTGAAAATTCATGTCATGACAGTTTCTATTTCCTACTTCCTCCTGCAGAGAGCACATGGGGGATTATCAGGCCGCCTGCCCGCTGGAGGTGGAGGGGTTCAAAAGAGAAGTGAAGTGGCTGATAGTCAGACTCACGGGCGACCTGGAGGAACAGTTCAAGGAGGATGTCAAGGTAAAACAACAACACAGTAAATCAAACAGGGTTATTTCAGGTTAAAGCAAAGTCCTTCCTCATCGTTTTCTGTTCTCACGCGGAGAGATGGATAGTTTCCTTCAAAGTTTCTTGAAGAGGAATTGAAAGCAGGATGCTGCTTCCTTCCTCATGAACACTGATGCTTTTCAAAAGGGCATTTTTTGCACCCTTTGCACCCAAAGAGTCAGAGGAAGGATGTGAGATGCATTTGACAGCCAATGAACAACAGTCCTGAAATGTGTGCTTTCTTTTACTTTCAGCTGTACCTGAGAAGAATGATGACGAGGAAGTGGCTCACAAACGATGAAGACTTTAAGGAGCTTCACAGACGGACTGAAGTTCTCGCTCAGCACTGCGCTCTCATGAAACCACCACACGCCGAGGTGAGGAGGAGAGCAGAAGAAACACACACCTGGACCCATCAAGTTTTCTAGATCCCTTCATTTCTGACAACCAACCACAGACATTGTTATTTTGATACTTCTCACAGTTTTAATCAGAGTTTAGTTTGTCTGAATGCATGGAACTAAAAGCTATTTTCACTGCATTTTACTGCCAAACACTTGCTACCAGACACCTGAGAGTGCTTCTTCCCCAACAGCTGGGTCACATGTGCTCTAAGGGAGGCATCAATACAAACTTATATTTTGGCCTTTGAAAGAAAAATCTTAATCTGCGTTCAGGGTTAACTCAGAAATCTGATATTCCTTCCCTGTTCCCAACAGCGTCCCCAGCCATGACAGTGGCGAGCTGTGAGTTTGTGACCCCTGTTTTAAAGGGTCAACAGATACAGTTCATCTGGTTTGGATCATGTGATCCATCATAATGTTCCATGATGTCACATGTGTAGTGTCTCAATGGAAAAGGAGCAGCGTTGGTGTCATGTGCGGAGGAAGCAATGAGGGAAATCCTGACTAATGTGAAAACAAACACAACACTATTTTCCTTCAGATTTAGGGCGAGCTGTGACTCTCTGATCCATGACATATGAACACCTGAGTCAGATTTTTTCCTTGAGTTTTTTCATTTGTGAATTTCCCCTTGTCGGAAGAATAGCATAAATCCTATCTTATCTTAACCTCCCTTTCTTATCTTATTTAACTTAGGGCATAAAGGAATGTTTTCATTATTTTTTAAATATTTGCTTTTCCAGAAGGTTACAGACATATCTATCACCTGAGCTTTCAACATAAACACTCCAACACCTTGAACCAGGGACATCATTATGGGGGGGCCTACAGTCCCAGGCCCAACCCAATCTTTTCTTTGAAAAAGGAAAAATAGCTGAGTTTGGGATCATTTGAACCTGTTAGGAAAAAATACTCAACTAAACTTAGTTATGAAACATTCAGCCTCATGCTACATGGACCAGACTAGAGAATAACTTGGGAAAGACTGTAGATTTTTATGCTTTATATAGCTGTGGTTAATGCTGCTCTTACAGTGTACAATAAATGGGAGGCTATAGTGGTGCAGCCTGCTGGTGCATTAGAACGCTAACTCTTTGGTCAGAACTATGGAGAACAATCACAGATAGACATGTTTGATGCACTAAAACATTATAACAATGCAGTCAAATATGAAAAGAGCAAAAAGAAACAAAATCCAATCTGAAATAGCACAAACTGCCTGATCTACAGTTATGCGTATATTACAGAATTGTGCAGAATGTATGCAGATCAACATGTGCAAACCACTCGGAGGAGGAGATGTAAATTTAATCATTTAGCACTCACAATGTGATTTATCTAACCTGAAACTGCTTACGCTCGGTTTAAGCAGTTTCAGGTGCAAACTGGCACATAGTTATGCACAATCCGCTGCTTTCATTGTTGTGAGAAGGAGGCATTAGTGCAATGACAGACGGGAGAGAAATAGAACCCGTACTTGTGTCGGCGTAGTTGAACTGTCAGAAATAAAAACAGTAGAGACATATTGTTTAGTCATCAATACCATTTTTGTTTATGAGCTAATAGCTGATTTGGAGCCAGTCACGAAAATAGCCATGCCGTATATCCTATGGAAAAACTCCTTGTAGCACTGCATTTTTTCCATCTGGATCATTCCAGCGCACCAGCACAGTTAGTCCTGGCTTCTCTCAGAGTACTTTTCTGGTGTGTTGTTCCAGGTGTTTAATGCTATAAAGCATGTCACACAGGATGGGCAAGCTACTGACTGTCTTTATTTTTTATGTCCTCCAACAAGATCACCAACTTCATAGCTTCAAACTTCATTTTTCATTTACAGCTGCCCTGGTCTCCCAAACTCTGTATGGAGACAGATGTTTGCACATGCAAAATCCTCATTTAAATAGGGCAGTCTGCACCCCTTTTGAACCTGTTATCAACTGCACATGCAACCATGGTAGATCACTCGCAACGCTCTTCATCTGATCTTAGTAGGTCAGGCCCAGAGTAACAGAACTATAGGAGTAAGTTGCTTTTATCCATCTTTGGTATAAACTTCATATAGAAATGAATTGAATTCTGTTTTTTAAATTCCATGAATGATTGTTTATTATTATGTTATTCAAAACATTTCTAAGTATTTGCACACATTTTATCTTTCTTCATTTTATGGTTGGTGAGCTTTGAATTCTCTGATGCATGTCTGTAACTTTTAAAAAAGTTGAATATTTGAAAAATAATAATAGCAACGTTAGCACCATGAACATGAGGTAAGAACAAGTCTGGAGAAGAAATTAAACTGTTTGGAATCACCTTTAACTTCCTCTTGGGAATTTTCCAGAAGTTAACAGTGAGTGAGTGTTAGAAGAGTCATGAAGGGGATTCCAACTTTTATGAACCACTTACCGTATCAGCACAATCATTCACTGACAGGAAAGTCTCCTGCTCCTTAATCATGGTTGAATGTTGTGAGGAGGAGGGGTCAGTTTTACCGGATCACACAAATCCAGTTCACTGCACAAGGTGCCAAAAACTTCACTAAATCAGCTTCAGGGCTGAGTCAGAGGTTTGGCAGGAGGTGATTTGATGAGGGAAAAGGAGCTGAATGTAGGGCAGACGATAGTTTTATCGACTAAATTTTCACTGTCGTTTTTTAATGACTTGGGAGGTGATGAAAGGAAATCCGAGTTTACTCATTCATCATTGGTTCAACTTTCTTGGAAGTTCCAGTGTATCAGCTCAGGCTCCATTGTTTTTGTCCGGATGCCGTGGCTGCAGTAAACATTAGAGAGTGGGGGGATAGCTCCTGGCAGCAGAGGAGGGATGAATAGGAGGAAGTGGAGGTGTTGGCTCAGATGACCTGATGGCTGCTGGTCGTGTGACGGATAAATACAGACATACACCCCAACGTTTCCCCTTTTTTCTTAGCCCATCCTGTTATTCTGCCATCTCATTCCCTCTGTGTGTGTGTGCGTATGTGTGTGTGTGTGTTTGTGTGTGTTTCCTGGAGACAGGAGTTAGCGAGTGCGTTGCATTACCACGTGGTGAAAGAATACATCGGCCAGCTGATGAAGAGTAACTACTCATGCAAGAATCGCAAACACGAGACGGCAGCGAAGAAGATCGAAGGGCAGTGGGATAAACTCACAGACCTGTTTGAGAACATGGTAAAAACCTCTGCTTGGATATAAACTCCACTGTTCTACATCTGTTGACATTTCTCCTCTTTGATGCTCTCGTTCTATCACGTTTTAGTAGGAAGCCTAAGAAAGTCTCTTCATTTCTTCAGTACATGATCTAAGTTTCTGTTTCATACCTCAAAATGGTTTATTTCTGCATGTGACGCTTTCAAAATATCCCCTGTGGAAACATTTCAAAACATTGTTCACCCTCTTGTGGAAACCACAAAGAGATAGTTCCATTTTCAACTTCTTTAATGGTCAAAAAAGGGGAAATGTCCAGTATTCACAGACAATTAGAACACAACTTTGGGTGAATCTCATTTGTCTTAAAGATATCTCCTCTCTCCTCTTTCCTCTTTCCTCTCTCTTGTCTCCTCTGTGACACCAGAAGTAGTTCTGGAGCTGCCATATTAAAGACTGTGCCACTTGGCTTAATTTGCTGTGAGGAGAGAGGTTGGAGGAGACTGATTAGAGGAGAGATGATCAAGGAAACACAAGAGCTGGCTTTGCAAAAAAATTTTCATTGACAGACACGCCCCCACACTTGATGACGGTCTCTGATTGGACGCTGCTGGTTCAAAAACTCCCCCTGATATTTCATACCCATCCATCCATTTTCTTAACCATCCATCCTGCTATTCAGGGTCGCGGGTGGCTGGAGCCTATCCCAGCTGTTATTGGGCGAGAGGCGGGGTACACCCTGGATTGGTCGCCAGTCAATCACACGGCTGACATAGAGACAAACAACCATTCACACACACACTCACACCTACAGGCAATAATCAATTAACCTGACATGGGCATGTTTTTGGTCTGTGGGAGGAAGCTGGAGTACCTGGAGAGAACCCACGCATGCACAGGGAGAACATGCAAACTCCACACAGAAAGGCCAACCATGCCCGAGCAGGGAACCAAACAGCGACCTTCTTGCTGTGAGGCTGAAGCGCTACCCGCTGCGTCACTGTGCAGCCCATATTTCATATCGGTGGAGTTATAGAATATAGATAGAGAAAAGACAGAGCTGAAAACAGTCTCTGAGGATAAATCTGAAACAGGTCAGAAAGCTGGGATTAAAAACATGTTTGATGTGAGTTTGAAGCACGAAATGCTGAACACAGCCATCATTGAATCAATTAAACAGATCAATACACAGTTTTTACAACTGTAGGGTCGGACTCATCCAATAATTCATATAGTTATAGACAATAGAGCAAAAACATTAATTCGTGATCAGTTATTTCCTCTATTTATTTTCCTTCATTTTCTTGTTCTTAATAAAGAGAATTATAGTCAGAGAGAAAGTCTGTCGGGACAAAAACACGTTACATTTCAGTTTATGAAGTTTCATTCATGAGCAGGAGGTAAAGAGAAACCCTGATTTCTATTTTACCCTGAAATCTAACTTTTTAGGGCTCCTGTTGGTTATATTCATCAGTTTCAGGGTTCACGTCAGATACGCTCTGTATAAAGGATAAATGATTAATAAATAATCCAATAATGACACATTTTAACCCCAAAGTGATCAGTGCCCTCTTTGATTGGACACAAAAATAAACAGAGCTCAGGTTTTCTTCTTGTGAAAGTGTTTGTGAAACAGGTTAAAAAATAACATAAAGCTCTGTTACTGTTTATACTTTATTAGAGTTATTACAGCACATGTGCAGACACACAAACAGCTGTTAGAGCTGAATGACAGATGATCCTGATCAGCTGATGCCGTCATCACTAAAAGACCTAACGTCATGAAACGCCCCTGAAGGAAAGGACGTCTCATTTGTCTTAAAACAAATCTCCTTGTCTCCATTTCCTCGTGTCCCTCTCATCTCTGGTGGGCGGGACTAAGACGCAAGTGAACAAAACAAGTGGAGGAAGGAAGGATGGAATTTAACGCAAATGTGACGCACCCTCTGTCCTCTGTGTTTCCTCTCTCATCAATCATCTTTCAACCTTTAATTTATCTCATGACCCCTATGAGAAACAAAATTCTTGAACTTTAACACTTTCACTAAATTTCAGAGTTTAAATAGCTATGACGTAGCTTTGCTTAAAATTAGAAATTCATTGTTTGCATTTTCTGTTTTAGAATACATCTCATGAATGGCTCCAACATGCAGGAGACGACCTGAGCAACATCCTCTCACAGAAAAACAAGGCAGACATCAAGAACCAGCTGCAGCCTTTGGTGGAGCATTACCCAGACTTCAGGTAACTTCACACTTTCAGAGCTGAATCCTAAAGTCTGAACCTGAAATCATGACTCTGTCTCCACTTTTAAAGACGTCTGTGACTGCAAATTGTGTTAGTGACCCTCAGGAGCTCACCATGAGTAAAAGTGTTAGTCTGCAGACATAAGAGTGTAAGAAACACTGAGAACAAACCAAGACTTTACTTTCAGGGATCATTTCTTCAGTTGTTGACTTGACAAATGTGTTTCTAAAGAGTTTGGTCTCCCTGTCCACGATGAAGAGTTCAGATGTTTCCTTCAGAGCAGGAAACTGGTGGAAGACTTTGTTTCTTCTCCTCCACTGTTGAAGACTGTTCAGAGTTTCTGACAGACTCTCTGATGGAGGAAACATGAGCTGAGTGGATACTTTATAGTAAAAAAAAAACAAAAACCTTTGTTTTAAAATAAAACCCCAGCAGATTTATGATTTCATTACATCATAGATCAACTAAAAAACAGTGATAACTGTCAACAAACTTCTTTGATGCTTAGACCAAATTTCTTTGGTCTTAGAGTCAGTTTTTAACACTCTTTCTCCCTGAACTCCCTCTGGGTTTGCTGAACTCTTCATCGTGGACAGTGAGACCAAACTCATTAGAAACACATTTCTCAAGTCAACAACTGAAGAAATGATCCCTGAAAGTACAGTCTTGGTTTGTTTCAGTGTTTCATACACTCTTATATCTGTAGATTATCACCTTCACTCAGGGTAACACTTTTTTTTTTTTTTTTTTTTTTTTTCAACTAATCAGCTAAATCACTCATCGTTAATCAAGATTGGTCCATGCAAAATCCAACTTTTCTATTATTTCCAAACAAACATGCAGGAAAGTATGGAACCTCAAAAGATGCATAATTTATAATAAAATAAATTTTGTTATAAATAATAATTTAATTATGAATTTAAAATAAAAGCAACACTGTGAAATGAATACCATTTTGAAAACATGGCCATTAAATTGTAAAATAAGGCAATGTTGTAATGAAATATGTTTCATGTTTCTTCAATGTCAAATTATTTTTGTTTTATTATTATTGAATATTTTATAACAATTATTTTAACAATTTCATGCTTTTTCAAATAAAGTTTCTTTGTTTATTTTCCAGGTTTTATAAGATATTTTTTTAGAAAGTCACAAGGTCCATTTTATTTCAAAATGTCCTTTTTCACAATGGCCTTTTTATCTCATGTTGTTTTTCAGCAGAATGACTTTGTCTGTCATTCAAAGTTAGAGGGTTGGACCTAAGCTTGATCCTTTAAGATCAGTTAGTTTTCCTATTCTGCTGAAAAACATTATGAAATAAAAAGTCCATTGTGCAATAGGACATTA
>RPOG01002576.1:3526-88669 GCA_008086565.1 Thalassoma bifasciatum | reverse complement strand
TCAGAATTCTGAGTTTAAAGTCAGAATTCTGACTTTAATCTCAGAATTCTGACTTTTTTCTCAGAATTCTGACTTTTTTTTTTTTTAGATTTTTTTTTTTTCTCAGTGGCCCTAATCCTCTTCCGTAGAAAACAATGTCAAAAGTCAAAATTTTAAGATAAAAGTTGAAGTTTTGGTATGAAAAGTCAAAATGATGAGAAAATAAAGTTTAAAATTTTGAGAAACTTTGACATGACATAGAAGTCAAATTACGAGACACGGTGAAATTCTGAGATGAAAAGTCAGAATTATATGATAAACGTTGTAATACTGTGAAAAGTTTNTTTAGATTTAAAAATTCCAAAAAAAAAAGTCAGAATTCTGAGTTTAAAGTCAGAATTCTGACTTTAATCTCAGAATTCTGACTTTTTTCTCAGAATTCTGACTTTTTTTTTTTTTAGATTTTTTTTTTTTCTCAGTGGCCCTAATCCTCTTCCGTAGAAAACAATGTCAAAAGTCAAAATTTTAAGATAAAAGTTGAAGTTTTGGTATGAAAAGTCAAAATGATGAGAAAATAAAGTTTAAAATTTTGAGAAACTTTGACATGACATAGAAGTCAAATTACGAGACACGGTGAAATTCTGAGATGAAAAGTCAGAATTATATGATAAACGTTGTAATACTGTGAAAAGTTTAAAAAATAAGATAGAAGATTATAATTTGAGATAAAAAGAGGAAATTATGAGACAACAAAATAGAAAGCTGGGATAATAAAATCTAAATTTAAGATAAAAAGTCAGATTTTGAGATAAAACTTGATATAATGAGATCAAGGGTCGAAATTTCGAGAAATAAAATCAAATCTTGGGATGTTGAAGACGGTATTTTGAGGCCAAAAGGAAAAACTTTGAGTTTTAAAGTTGAGATTATGAGATGTAGTTGACATGTATTCATTAAAAGAAATTATTCCGAGATAAAAAATTTGAAATCCCTACAAAAAGTTACAATTTTGATGTAAAGAGTCAAAATTATGTGGCTAAAGTTGAAATTTTTAAATAAAACATCCTATTTTGACAAAAAATAATAAGATGATGCTATTGAGATTGAAAGTCAAATTATTGGATGAAAGATGAAAATTTGACTTTAAATGACAAAATATAAGAGATGATAAAACTGAAATCTTTGAAAATTATGAGATGAATTGCTCAAATTTTGAGATTCAAGTGGAAATTTGTGATCAAAGCAATTCAGGCCTCATTTTCTGTCTTTTAACGTCTTGAATTACTTTGTTTTTCTCAATGTTGATCAAATGAAGTCCAATAAATTACGACATAAACACTCGCTCAGATTTCGTGTCATTACTCTATATTTCACCTGTTTTTGGAGCTCAGTTGTGTCGCTCTTGTTTGACCGTCGCTCTGAGTAAACTGGAACTAGAATCACTTCAGACCTTCACCTTATTTCATCCTTCAGAGCTTCACGTTCCTGAAGTTTAAATTCAACAAACAGAGGTGAAGTTCTGCAGCTGCTCCAAAGACGAG
Source organism: Thalassoma bifasciatum (assembly GCA_008086565.1). NCBI lineage: Eukaryota > Metazoa > Chordata > Actinopteri > Labriformes > Labridae > Thalassoma > Thalassoma bifasciatum. Next base: position 87,149 of record RPOG01002576.1, on the reverse strand, counting down.
AGAGAAGAGTTCAATCTCAACCTGTAAACAAATCCTGTAATCTGAAACCCCAAAAGAAACAGTTCACCTTGATAAGATCTGCTTGTTCTCCGCAATTTACTGTGTCAATGCACACACACACATGAACACACACACAGACATGACAACACACACCATATGCGGGTATGAAATGCTGGCTTGTGTCTCTCTCTCTGTCATAAACAAGCCGAGCTGTTGGAGCTGCTCAGAGTCTAAATAAGGACGTCGTGAGCTGCTGGTCTCTGTTATGAAGCTGCAGGCCTCCTGTACAAACATCCAGCCTTCAGATCCAACACACACACACACACACACACACACACACACACACAGAGGTACTGCTCAGTTTCAAGACTTCACTGCAGATGGAAAATCCTCCGCAGTCATGTTCTGTGGTATAAATGGATTCCCACTTCCTGAAATCTGACAGCAAACTGCAGCTTCTTTCTCACATTTTGCTGCTCTGACAGCGAAGGAAGTCTTAATAAAACATCTTTTAAAACGTCTCCTGAATTTACAGCTCAGACGTGTGAATGTGGCGGGAATGAAAACACAGTGACACTGGTGTCAGAAAGAAAACTTTGGCTCCGGGGGAAGAACTTCATCATCGTTTCAGAGGCAGCAGTTTGAGTTTATCGAGTTTCTCTCTTTTATTCAGACAAACCTCTGATAAAATGCTGTAAACGTCTCCACAGAGCAACACAACTGTACAACAGCCTCAAAATTATGATTAAAGGGATAGTTCAGACATTTTTGCATCTTAGTTTGACAGAGTCATGTGTAGGTAAATCGTCAGGCATGAACACCAACATCTTCCCCACTTTAACTGATCATCTTTTCCACCAAAAAAAAGGGAGTCTGTCTGAAAAATATTTTAGAAACCCTCAAAATTCCCAATTACCAAGGAAAAAAAGTGCATCAACAACAACAGCAGCAACTTGGAGCGAGACCGACTCGTGAAATCCAACCAGATCTGGTCCATCGAAGGTTCTCTTTCAAAATCTCCTCCACCAACATCACCTCCAATATTTTCTCCACCATCTCTTCTAAATCCACCAACAACTCTTCCAACATCTCCACCAACTTCTCCTCTAAATTCTTAATCATCTCCATCAACGTTATCACCAACGACTCCACCAATAATTCAACCAACATTTTCACCAAGATTTTTTCAACAACTCCACCATCTCCACCAACATCTCCACCAGAAACATCTACAAAAGCTCCACCAACTTATCCATAAATATCTTTTTCAACATCTCCACCAACTTCTCCTCTAAATTCTTAATCATCTCCATCAACGTTATCACCAACAACTCCAACAACAACTCCAAAGACATTTCAACATCTCTACCAACATCATATCCAACATCTCCACCAACATATCCAGCAACATCTCTACTAATGTCTCAACCAACAACTCCAAAGACATCTCACCAATTTGTCCACCAACGACTCCACCAATAATTCAACCAACATCTTCACCAACATTTTTTCAACAACGCCACCAACATTTTTTCCAACATCTTCACCAGAAACATCTACAACAGCTCCACCAACTTATCCATAAATATCTTTTTCAACATCTCCACCAACATTTTCTCAAACAACTTCACTGACAACTTCACCAACTTTCCACCAACATCTCTACCAACAACTCCACCAACAACTGCACCAACATATCCATAAATATCTCTTTCAACATCTCCACCAACATCTCCACCAACATTTTGTCCAACAATTCCACCAACATTTCCTCCATCTACAACATCTCCACCAAATTTTCTCCAACAACTTCAGCAACAATGCCACCCACATCTTTACCAACAACTCCACCAACATCTCCAACATCTCCACCAACATTTTGTCCAACAACTTCAGCAACAATGCCACCCACATCTATACCAACTTTCCACCAACATCTCCAGCAACATCTCTACTATTTTCTCTACCAACATCTACACCAACATCATATCCAACATCTCCAGCAACATCTCTCCTAATGTCTCCACCTAAATCTCCAGCAACATCTCCACCTACATCTCTACTATTTTCTCTACCAACATCTACACCAACTCATATCCAACATCTCCAGCAACATCTCTACTAATGTCTCCACTTATATCTACACCAACACTTCCACCAACATTTTTTTCCAACATCTCCACCAACAACCGAACCAACATCTCCACCAACTTATCCATAAATATCTCTTTCAACAACTCGACCATTATCTTCACCAACATCTCCACCAACATTTTTTCCAACACCTCCACCAACATTGTCTCCAACAACTTCAGCAACAATGCCACCCACATCTCTACCAACATCATATCCAACATCTCCAGCAACAATTCCAGCAACATCTCTACTGTCTCCACCAACAACTCCAGCAACATCTCTACTGTCTCCACCAACAACTCCAGCAACATCTCTACTAATGTCTCCACTTATATCTACACCAACACTTCCACCAACATTTTTTTCCAACATCTCCACCAACAACTGAACCAATATCTACACCAACATCTCCACCAACTTATCCATAAATATCTCTTTCAACAACTCGACCATTATCTTCACCAACATCTCCATCAACATCTCCTCCAACATGTCCACCAACATTTTCTCCAACAATTCCACCAACATTTTCTCCAACAACTTCAGCAACAATGCCACCCACTTCTTTGCCCAACTCCATCAACATCTCCTCCAACATCTCCAGCAACATTTTTTCCAACATCTACTCCAACATCATATCCAACATCTCCAGCAACATCTTCACTAATGTCTCCACCTATATCTACACCAACAATTCCACCATCATTTTTCCAACATCTCCACCAACAACTGAACCACTATCTACACCAAAATCTTCACCAACATCTTCATCAAATTCTCCACTTACTTCTCCACCAACAACTCCACCAACAACTCCACCAAAGTCTTCACCAACATCTTCATCAACTTCTCCACCAACATCTCACCGATAACTCCATTAACATCTCCACTAACATTTCCTCCATCATCTCCCTGTTGTCTCCTCTAGCATCTACGCTCGTTTCTCTCATGAAACATTTCTGTGTGAGAAATAATTCCATGCTGCAGCTTCTTTAAAACAAAATACACTCAATTTGCAAGCAGAAAACTTGCAGGACTGGAAACAGGAAACTTTAGGATGAAACAGACCACACTGCCCTCATGTGGTCTGGAGGAGAATTGCAGAGTGAAGCACAAACATCGATGCTGGAGTATAAACTGAGTTTTCTGTGGCCTTATTTTAAACTAAACTATCTCTGCTGCTGAAGAAAATAATCTGAGTGTCATAAAGTGAAACTATTTTATAAAGTCCTCATGGTGGCTTTAAGTGTTTGGGTTGGAGTTTCTTAAAATTAGATAAATAACGTTGAAGTGCTCTCGCGTTTGGAGTGGGACTGTGGGTAAAACACTTATTACTGACATCTCTTACAACCACACTTCAGGAGAGGAAACGTTTTCTAAAGTAAACTCTTAGTGATAGTTTGTACTTGATGGTTTAATATGAAGGTTTTTATTCCAATTATGTGGAGAAGAGTTTTAGGGGCTTTTGATGATTACAGTTATCAGATAAAGTTATGCACACAGAACAATTGTTGGTGAAAACATTGCATCGATTGTCTGATTTAATAAACTAAAACGGTGCGATGAAGAGCCGTCTGGGAGCTGAACGAGCCGGCTGTCACTGCTGAGCTGAGCCAAACGATCTGGATCCCCAAAGAGAGACAGTTTCTCCATCAGGAGCTGGAGCCTGCAGGTGCATGCTGGGAGATCCTGCAGCACCTCTTCATACAGAGGCTCCAAAAAAAGCCCTCTTTAAGTCTCACATGACCTTAATTTAACCAGAAGAAAAAGCTCATCGTGATCAAAAATCTGTTTTCCAAAAGCTTCCTGACAGACTCAGACAGCAGCACAGTTTGTGAAGTTTCACACTTTGAAGCTTCTTTCAGATTTTTCACACATTCGGTTAGAAAAAAAAAAAAAATCACAAAATCTTCTTTTAAAAAGAAAAACTCTTCAAACAGTTTAATTTTTACATCATTCTGATTTTATAATTGCCTCAGATGAAATAATAATTGTTCAGTTTGTCTTCATGACACTCACTAAAGGTCCCTCAGAGGCGTCAGCTCCTCAGAGGTGCAGCCACACTGCCCCCGTGTGGACACCGCAGGAAATACAACACATTAAAAAGTCCTTTTAGGCATGTTGGCTGTTAACTTCACAACATTGCATCACAGTTTAATAAGTTTTACAGATATTCCATTTAAATCTTCTTATATTCTGTTATCTGAAATATTAATAATCTAGCAGAAGTTAAAGACAATTGTTTTCAGCCTGAAGACAGAGATTTAGTCAAACACAAAATGAAATATTAGAATATCTTGAGTTAAACTGTGTTTCTTTTCTAACTGAAAGCCAAAATATCAGAACTGGAATAGGAAAATATTCCCATAACATTTTGTTTTCTGTATCATAAGTCTAGAGCATAAAAAAGTTTTCCTCTTCTCAAATAATTGACATAAATTATTGCCATAAATAATTGAATATGAACTGCCAGGCCCAGAAAAAAGTCACCACCAAAAAAAAAAGGTAACACACAAATATTTTGTAGGACAATTTTTAACTTTGTTTACAGCGAACATTCACTGCGACATTATTTCCATAAGCTTGAAACAAGGCTTGTACAGTAGGCACTTCACATGACGGGTGCATCATTTCACCTGCCTCTCATCCTACCCTGATGCGCCCATCACTCTGGATCAGTATAATCTGGACTCATCAGACCACATGACCTTCTTCCATTCCTCCAAAGTCCAATCTTTATGCTCCCTAACAAACTGAAGACATTCTTTCCGGTTAGCCTCACTGGTTAATGGTTTTCTTAAAGCTACACAGCTGTTCAATCCCAATCCCTTGAGTTCCCTTCGCATTGCGCGTGTGGAAATGCTCTTACTTTCACTATTAAACATACTCCTGAGTTCTACTGTTGTCTTTCTCATCACAATCACTCAGGATTTTTCCTCAACCATATTTATCCTGGATGACGATAATTCCCCACCATCCTTCCAGTTTTTGATAATAACTCTGACAGTTTTTAACCCAATTTCTCCATAGATGTTTTCTCTGCTTGATGCCAATGATCTCACCCTTCTTAAACAGAATAACATATTTTCCACAACCACAAGATGCATCTTTCGGGGTTAAAGTGCATAAAGCGAATTAAATACAACTTTCAATAAAATCATCAAAAAAGTTACTCAAATATAATGTTTAAAGGAATTTCTTGAATTTGTGTTTTTTGGAGTTTTTTTTTAACTTCTGTATTAAAAACCGACTTTGGGCTGTTACGTCACAGAGGGGAGTCATGCTGAAAACTCCTCCATTTAACACCAACATCAACATTTATCAGACTGTCACTGCTGTCAGTGAAGAATCAAAAGGAAGAAAATCTGTATGCCTATAGATACGAGGGTCCTCAGGATTTTAATGATGTCACTTTTAGACAAGAAGAAGAGCAGGAAAATGGCAGGTTAAGAGGAATAAAGGGTAAAAAATAGCAGAGAGCTGTGGTGTGAGGAGAACAGAGCGAGTCCTGAGACATACTGTTTTCACATCAGCATATTTAAAGTTTAAACTCAGAAACAATAACTTAAAAAGTCAGTAAGTGGAAGACCTGATCACAAAACAGTCAATTTTAAGGGAGTTTCTAGTAAAAACGTCAAATCTGAACTACGGTTTCTGCGTGGTGTGTTTTTGTGAGAAAGAAAAAGAGACAAAGCACCGGCTGATATCGCGTATTCAACAAACACTTTTTCTACCCGTTAAAATTCGTATATGGGTCAATGATGTGACGTCCCCTTATTTGTGTCCGAGTGCAATATTTCCTTCCATCATGAATACTCATAAAGTAGTGTACATAAAGAAATAAGATACTTTGGACACAATAAAGTTGTGTAGAAATTTGATAATTTTATATTGTACAAAAAAACACAAAACCAAGGAGTTTGGGGGTTTTACAGTCCACCACGTTGGCAGGACTGTTCATAGGTGTCATTAATTTCTCTAAAAATTGAATGTCAGTTATTGTAAATGGAAATAAAAAATACAGTGGCATACAGTGACTTTTATTTTAAAGTGAAGAGAATAAAACAGGAAACAGGAAACTGCATCAGCCAGAGGAGCCCAAATGACATTTGTGACCAAGTGGAAAAGTTTGTAGATTTCTCTGAAATACTGATAAAAAAGGTTTTTTCACTAGTAACCACTGACCTTGTTAAAGGTACAGTCCACCATGTTGGTTACATTATTACACTTTACTTATTTTAACATCAAATTATTTATCTTATTCACAAATAAAAGAAATGAAACACACAAAATGAAAATGTATGAGTCACTACAGACACTTGAGAGATATTTGCCAATAATTTCACACAGAAAAAATAACAGGAACATATAAAAATATTTTCATATATTTGGTTGCACCACCTGACATTTTTGGGTGCTCAAATTAAAAATACTAAAAAATAATGAACGTAAAAACTTTGAAATGTTGGTCAACTACTGAAATCTGTTAGAAAACATAATTCTTCTCTCAGAAATATGTTTTTTATCCATTTTCAAAGAACTTTTTAAAAATACGTTTTTAGACCCTCTTTTTGTCGTTGACCCATTTCCGCTCAAACAGGATCAGAAAACAAAAATCAAGACTTACTTTGTTCAGATGATGTTTCTGTAGATGAATCTCTGATAAATCCTCTTTTCCGTTAGAAACCTGGAGCTGCAGGTGAACTTGTAGCTGCCGCCATTTTCTCACCTGGTCCCTGCTCAGGTATTTATGCTCCTGAACTTCTTTATTCCATCATATCTCCAGGAAAACAGTCTTTCTGGCCCCACAAACGGTCCCTTTCTCCTAAACGTGACTCACGTAGAGATAAAGTCTCGTTTCTTCAACTGCACAAAACGAACTTTAGCACTGAAGCTAACTTTCCTCCTTTTGGACAAAAAGTGAACTCCACGTCCTGCTAATTCGCTATTTTTGCGCGTAGTGTAAGAATGTAGTGTTTAGCTTTCTCAACGAACGATGTAATTAAATAAAAAACCTGTATAAACACAAGAAACACGACGAAATCCCGCTCTCATTCACTAACTCCGTCACACACTGGATCAAAGCTGAAAACGCCCGTCCCCTTAGTGACGTCAAATGACGCAGTGTTGAAAAAAGAGCGTTTCTATGGCAACTCATTTTAACGTTTAAAAATTAAGTTTGACGATACGGAAATAACACAGTAGATATCAACAATGTAGATATCACTAGTGTTAATTTATTTTTTAATTTTATTATTGTATTTTAAATATAACTATATTTTACATTGATTTAAAATTCCATTTTGAATAGCCTGAATTTAAATTCCAGATATCTGTAATTTAGTTTTGCCTACTCAAAAAAAAAAGTTTCGGATACCCACAATGCATTCTGCCTATTCACAATTGTTATTTCAGATAGGCCTATCTACAACTTTATTTTACATATCCGAAATATGTCACTTTTGCCATTCATGTGCATGGGGTTTGTAATTCAAGCTATTTATTACGTCATTTTGGATATCCAAAATGTGAATTACAGATATCTGTAAATGATTTTTAGATATCTAATTCACACTCAAGATATCTCTAAATAAAAATTGACAAGTCATTTATAGATTGGCCCTATCCACAATTAATTTTGCCTGGTCAAAATTTAACTTTGGATATCTGAAAAAGGAATAGTAGATATCTTGAATTGAGATGAATTAAAGATATCTGTAGTTCTGATTCTGTCTGGTCATTTGGATTTACAGTACCTGATTTTATTTGTATTATTCTTATTGTATCATTTATTTTGCTGGGGAAGTTTTATATCCATAAATATAAAGTTACAAAGACCAAACCCTCTTTTTGTACCTTTAAATAGTAAACAGAACTCTATATTCGGACTCTAGTAAACTCCTGTCACAAAAAAGCTGCTAAAACTCTACCTTTATGCTCCAAATTTAAAATATTTATGTAAATTCCTGGTTATTATTGTCTTCCTTATTTGTTCACTACTGTTATTTCTGTGATTGTAAATGTTTTATTTTCTTATCTTAATTATCCATCTGCTTGCATTGTTTGTTTTTTACTTTTTCGAAACTTTTTCTGTCTGTCTGTCTGTATGTTCCATATTTGTTTGTGACTGTAATGTTGTTTATTTTAGTCTAATAAAGGAGAAAAAACAGCTACACTGAAAACAGCCACTTCATCCTCTAAATTTTTGCCTTTTTGTCGCAAATAGTTAAAAAAAAATCAGGGATTAACTTATTCTGTAGCCACTATAGGATCATGTTAAGTATTAATCAAAACAATAATTTAACCTGCAATATGCTCTGTTAAATCCAGATGGTGATTTTTTTTTTTTTTTCGGTCAGGCAGTGTATTTCTAGAATGAGCTGTTTTGAGACTTTTAAGGACATATTTGTGGTTTTCTTCAATTTATGAATATGTAACGGTTTGAAAATCTGCACACATCTATTATTGATTTTTTAAATCCATGTATCACTGTGGAAAAGTTGAATATCCCTTCTTTAATTCTGTGGTTCAGCAATCTTTTTCAGTTATTTAGTGTGTGGGTTTGGGGATCATAATGTTAAAAATCTTAAATTTGTCCAGTGTGTTTGGACTCTTGTTTGTGTGTTTTTTTTTCCAAACATGTATGTCAAGCAGCATAAAAAAAAGAAATAAAACAACCTTATAAAACCTCTAAAAGTTCCTCCCTTCCTCGTTCCGGGCCTCTTTGTATTGACGTCCTCCTCTGCGCTGTGACGGTTATATTTTTACACTGGTATTGTTCTGCCTCCAGCCTCAGCAGGATCAGGAAACGCACAGAGAAAAATCTGTCAGCAGCAACCATTACCAAGACGACAGATCACTGCCGCGCAGAAATCCTGACCGACTTCGGAGTCCAGCTCTGTGTTGACTTGACGCGGCGCCAACACGAGGCATCCGCACTCTCAGTGGTTGCTTAGGATCCTCGGTGGAGATGGTTGTGTTCATTTACAGTCATTTACAGTCTGTGTTTAAAGGAGAGGAGGTGAACTCATTGATCACGGTGTCTATAAAATGTCATTAAGATGTTTAACGTGATTGAAAGACACACTGCTTCTTCTTAACCTTTTATGCTCCATCAGGTCATTAGCAACCTGTTTGTTTTGGCCAAATATTGGAATGCTACATGACATTAGAAAGCTTGGATTTACTTTTTTTAGTTTACTTGACCAACAAAACATAATTAGTGAAAGAATCACTCACAATAACGTGGACGTCCTACCTGTTTGGGGTCATTACGTCACATCCTGACGCCCGTACCCTGAATATTCACTCTCCTTTCCACCAGAGGAATCCAGAGTTCAAACATATCAAAAGTGTTGTTTCATCAAATTATTCCAAGTGGTGAAATTTCTCCTGTAAAGTCCGTTGTTTGTCTGTCTGTCGTGTCGGTTCTCATCAATAACAGCAGCTTCACAGTCTTAGAGCATTTCCTCCTCAATGTCAATCCGACAAAGCTGGGCATGTTTTATTTCCTTAGACTTCTGTCTATATACACAGAGATTTGATGCCAGGGGAGCCTGATTTATACAGGAAGTGCTCTCTGTTTGACTGGTCAATTGCATTAGCTGAAGCTGCATAAAACCGCCCTAACAGGCTCGTTTTTCAGCTATAGGCCCTGACAATCACACGTACAGTAACCTAAGGGTTCCCAAACTTTTCAGCCTGTGACCCCCAAAATAGCAGCGTTAGAGACTGGCAACCTCCCCTGCTGTGGTACGACACTAATGGGCCAATCCAAAAACAGACATAAAGAAACAAAAAAACCCTGAGGATTCTTAACTTAACTCATCGGTAGAAAATTTACAGACTTATGTGCACTTTGCTGTGTTCACTGCATCAAACTTTAACAAAGAAATGTGAAAAACCAATAAAACATTTTCTGTTTGCATAATTTTATATTATCTTTAACCCCTATTTTTGCTTTTATTCTTATAATGTTTAAATGTGGAATTGTTCATGGTTTTCCATTTTGGGACACATTCCACGACCCCCTATCGGTGTCTCGCGACCCTCCAATGGGTCCCGACCCCCACTTTGGGAACCGCTGCAGTAACCAATAGTCTTAACATTCACAGAAAGCCTGCTGCAGCTCGTTAGCCTGCTGTAAAGACGGTTTTTTTTTGCTGTGCGTGATCATTCATATTCATGTGTGCAACAGGAGAGGTACAATCCGTGACCAGGAGCTATGCTTTCACTATTTTTTTTTTTTTTTTTAAGATATTTTTTGGGCTTTTCTGCCTTTAATTGGATAGAGGAGGACAGTGGATAGAATATGAAAGGGGGTAGAGAGTGGGGAATGACATGCGGGAAACAGGCCACAGGTGGGAATTGAACCCGGGCCACACGCTCGAGGGCGAACCTCATGGTGCGCGGCCATATCCACTAGGCCATCTGCGCCCCGATTTCACTATTTTTAAACCTTTTCACAGAGATATCAAAGTTGACTACAAAGAGGACACTGAGCGCTGATACAGCTGGTTTTGTTCGCATGAATTTGTCAGACTAGGACGCCTCTGCTAGTGTTTTGTTACCTGACACGTAAAACTCTCTGACTCCTTTTTTTACCTAAAAAGCTCAAATTTCACTCAGATGTAGATGAGAAGGTGTAGAAGTGATGTGGTGGATGTTTTATGTCTAATATGAAGCATCTTGAATTCAACGATGTCCAAAAATTGGTTATAAAAAAATTAAAAGGAAAAAAAAGGTGTTTCAGCTGCATTTTTCCTGATGTGGACTTTGAACACAGATAAAAACACAACATTTTCTGAAACTAGAGACTTTAATCTTTCAATTGAGGTGTCACTGATTAATTTTGACCTTATGGTTCTACAGTTATAAGCTCTGATAGCAGGGTAAAAAGGTCAGAATTGGGTGGGATATGAGAGGTTAAACTGTCTCATCAGTCGTCAGCGTCCAGCAGAGGCTTCTGTGATCGTCTCATCAGGTCAAGAGTTTCCGGATGTTTCCGTCCCCCTCGTCGCTCCAGTTTTTCTCAGAGGCCGCTTCAGTGTGAGACAGCGAGCGGAGGAAGCGGACTGAAGCGGGACCAGCAGGCCGAGGACGGACCGCCCGCATCACTTCCTCTTTGAGCTGTTGAGGAGAACATGGGAAACGTCAGTTAATCCCACAAACAAACTCTGGGGGTCCTTTGAGCCCTGAGCAAACACAGCTTTCATTAAGTTGGCTCAGGAGAAAGCCAGAGTTCACTGGTGGTCCCTTAAGATCAACAACCAGTTTAACCCAAATTAAATGTTTGCTTTTAAGTTTGTTCGGATTTATCCCATATCATTTCCACTGAGGCTGAAATCCTCATAACAATACCGACATTTCATTTTCAAAAGCATCTCACAGAGCCTGAAGTTTTTTAAGGTGAAAACGTCCAAACATGAAATTAAATCAGTCGATATCTTTTCTTTTAGTTTAAAGAGGGGGTATTCTGCTTTCTTATATCGTCAAACTTCTACATGTGTTGTAGAAATTCTTGAATCTGTCTGATCAAAACTCTAAAAAATGACATCACATAAGGGTCACTTAACCATCACGTGCAAGTCTTCAAGTTGCTTCTTTCTTCTTTCTTAATCCCAAACTGTGCCCCCAGCCTAGTCTGTCCTTGTCTTTTTTCCCCCTCTTCCTCCCTTATGTACTCTCTTTCTCATCCAATGAAACATGGGCGGTGTCATATATGTCACTGTCTTTGTATTTTTCTTGGACCGGATGAAAATGAAATGTAATTTCGTTGCGCTGAAACACATGCAATGACAAATAAAGCATTTTGTACCTTGTAACTGTTTCATGACACATTGGGGGAGGGTCCTCAAACAACAAGGTCAGTCCTAGGTTGTCAGTCCGTGTCTTTCTTTCCCCTCTTCCTCCCTTATGTACTCTCTTTCTCATCCAATGAAACAAGGGCGGTGTCATATATGTCACTGTTTTTGTATTTTTCTTGGACCGGATGAAAATGAAATGTAATTTTTTGCTCTGAAACATGTGCAACGACAAATAAATCATCTTGTATCTTGTAACTGTTTCATGACACATGGGGGGGGGGCTTAAACACCAAGGTCTACCCATAGGTCCTCCTCCAGTACTATATGCATATAAATCATGAAAGATATAAATATTATAGAATGCATAGAGGGGCAGAAGAAAAAGTGTGTCGCAAGCTTAACGAAGCAGGTTTCCTCCAGCCACAGTTGATGAGGTGAATAAGAACGAGAGTTTTAGTCAGGTTTTGCTGAAGATTGGATACAAATATTACACAGTATAATGCATAAGCAAACATCTTGGACTAGTTGGTGCTAATGTCAATACAGTGCTTGTAAAAGAACAACCCTAGATGACGTTTTGTCATGATGCAACTATTGCACATAGTTATTTATTCACTGCTATGCACTTCTGGTTAGATGCTATCTGCATTTCGTTGCCCTGTACTTGTGACATGTGCAATGACAATAAAGTTGAATCTAATCTAATCTAATTTAGTCGAATCTACTATGGAATATGTTGATTAACATGTAAACAATATATTCTATAAGCCCAACACTCTGAGGGGCATGTAAACACCTTTTTCATGAATATGGACCTTAATCCAAATGTAGAGTGAATGTCAATGTGGTCAGTATGTTAAAGAAGTTTCAGTTAGATCAATATAAAGATGTGACAAAAATAACGACTACGTTTGCATGCACACCATATTTTGATTAAGGTCCATGTTCTGGTTAAGGCAATATTCATGAAACATTTTTTTACAAACTCCACAGAGTGCTGTATTATGCTTGCTTACGTGTTAAACTGTGTAATATTTGTATCCATTTTTCAGCAAAACCAGGCTAAAACTCTTGTTCTTATTCACCTCATCAACTGTGGCTGGAGGAAACCTGCTTCGTTAAGCTTGCCACACACTTTTTAAAAAAATATATACCACTATTGCAGTGCTTCCTCCCATCTATGCACACCATAATGTTTAAATCTTTCATGATTTGAATGCATATAGTACTGTTTCCTCCTCGTCCCAAAAGTGCAGAGACTTTTCCTTCTCGCTGTTTTGAACCTGCACAGAAGGAAAAAAATCCTTTATGAAGTTTACTCAGGAGTAATTTCAGACTTAAGTGTTTACATGATGACCCAATACTCAGGTTAATACAGGCATACAGCTGACTCACTTATTTATTTATCTATCTATTTACCTCCCTATTTATTCATTCACTTACGAGTTTATTTCAATTATTTATGTTTTTATTTATTTATTCAATTACTTTCAATGAGTTGAGCGCTCCAGTTATCATTTCCACTCTAATTTTTAGGCTGTTTTATCCTTTTATTACCTTATTTATTCACTGCTACATTTCATGGTTGTTTTTATCCTCTATATTGTTCCTGTTTGCTCTTTTACTCCTTCTCACCTCTGGTCCTCATGGTCTCATCATAGGGTCTTGCACTGCCTGAGTTCTCTTCTCTTTTAATTCTGATTGGTCTGTATGATTATTAATTTTTATTGTTGCTCGCTACTTGATTCACTGTTTGTTTGTTTGTTGATTGTTTGTTTGTTTGTTGATTTTGTCCCTGCTGTAAAGCACTTTGTGAACTGTTGTTTTTAAAGGTGCTCTATAAAAAAAGTTATTATTATCATTATTATTATATGCCAGTGGTCTTATTCTGCTTTTTTATAATCTGAAAATGAGCTTAATCAGGTTACAACAATTGGAATAAGGTGATTACATGACTCTGATGCAATCAGAAAATTGTCATTCTTAGGATTAATACAGGAATATGGTGTGTATGTAAACATAGTCAGTGTCACTTAGAGGCATGTTGAGATTCCTACAACACGTTTCATCTTTTTCCAAACGCCCTGGTTCGTCCTGCCCTCTCTCTCTGCTTCACTCCGGTAGCCCAGGCGTCCTGCCAGACCCCATAAACAAACCCGCTGAAACTCTTGGACGTGAGTCAAACTCAGGCCTCAGTCAGGTTCAGACTCAGGACCTTGTTGGTTTAAGACGTTTTGCAGACGCTGCTTCGTCTCCGCTGGTCGTTCAGGCAACCGAGCAGCTTTGGGCCTCCCCTCCTCCCCTGCATCCCTCTCTCTCTTCTTCTTCTTTCTGTTGGGTGACGGGGCAGCTGGTGGGAGGTGGTGGGTGTCGTGTAGCTTAGCAACTCCCTCACTGGTCGGGCGATTGATATGCAGCTTTGTTCGAGTGTCTCTCTCTCCGAGCCAGAGAGGGGGACGCCTGAACAAAGCCGGCCTTATTGAAGCTTCCCCTCCTCCTCCTCTGTGCCCCGGCTCGGCGACGTGGGAGGACAAATATTTCAGCTCAAAGGAAGGAGACTCAAACTCCAAACAGCTCAAAGTGGAACTGAGGGGCCTCGAACTTCTGTGGAGGGTCTGCAGGTGTCCCCTCAAAAATGACTGAAATACAACACAGTCCAAACTCAAGTTATTCTGCACATTTTCAACCAAACATTCCACCTAATTTTTCTTTTTACCGCATCCTAAGGCTTCTTGAAACATGCATCTCAAAGAGAATTTATATCTGAGCGACAAACATTGACAGTTTTAAATGTAAACTTAAGACCTGCTTGTTCAGTCTGGCTTTACTGTAGGGTTTTTATAGTTTTTATGAATTTTTTTTTCATTCTCTTTTCTGTCTTATCATCTTTTCTCTTAGTTGTTTTCATGTATTTATTTCAGCTCACTCTCATGCATAGTGGTCACTACAGTGGACACCTATTTAAAAGTTATTTACTCCTAAATTCAATGGTTCATGTGGTGGAAATTCATATTAGGCTGTGTCAGGATATTTTTATTCTTCTTAGGGCCTGAAAAAATAAATGTTTTCAATTTTTTCCCCCAAACAAATACATTTTTTAAAAAGTTATAGACAAACGTTTGAGGGTGAAAAAGCTTATAAACTATAAATTAATAAGTGTTAAAATGGATGAAAGAGGGTTAAAATGTTTCGCAAAGCATTAAAAAAGATTATTCATGAAATTATCAAGAAAAAAAAGAAGTCAAACAAAAAAAAGTCATATTTACATTAAGTTCACACTTTCTAAGTTGAATGCTCAGTTACATATAAATGAAAAAAAAAGGAAAACTGTTTTTTATGCCTTAAGACAAATAAAAACACTCAAGGGAATTTTTTTCAAATAATTTTTAATCTTTGAAAATATAATCAGTGGTGTGCATTACTCTCTTCTGTAATATCTTTCTCCCGGTGTATGATTTTTCTCCTTCTGCTTTGCGTGTATTTTCTGAAGTTATGTTCAATCACTGTGAAGCACTTTGAACTGCATTTTATTTGTATGAAAGGAGCTGTATAAACAAAGATTGATTGTTATTGTGTTGATAAGTCTGCAGCTTTGTGTTCAACTTGTGCAAAGTTTGTTGAGTTTCATGAACCAGACCAATAGACTAGATCGAAAAAAAAATAAGAATATTTCTCACATTTAACCATCAAATATTTCTGCACTGGTGAAATATGAATTGGATAATTGTTCAACTTTAGTTTTTTTTTATAAGTCAGTAACTTCCTTAAAGTCAAGAAGTTAATGCAATTGGTTCCATAATTTCTATAGTTCAACATACAAGTAGCAAAGACCAGACAGACTGGGCAAAGACAGCTTGAGTCACCCGTGTGATACACCCATGTACAGCAGGCTCTTATGTCCACTGTGTGCCCTCCCCACTCATGGTAACATGACACCTGTTAAACTACAGTATGAAAGTGTAAACGAACCAGAAATTACTGTAGTATCTCTTATGTTGCAGTTGTCAAACTATAGTATTAAGTTATTTCATGAGGAATTCCTGTAACATTACAGCTGTGAAGTTACAAGAAGTAACTGTAAGAATATTTAGCAGTAAATAATTGTGAAAGTCATGCAAAATTAAGCCTCTGATTTACTGAAGTTTAACGCTCAAAAATTTAACATTGCACATTCAATTTGGACATTTTGCCTTCTCATGCCATGATAACACACTCAAATGGATTCATACTAGTTTCATTTTTTATTTTCCTTTATTTATTTTTTGCTTCAGTTTATTTCCTCAAAAATACTTCTTCAGTGTAACAAACTCAAAATATTCCTTATTTGGGGTTGGTGAACGATTTATTACCTTCTCTTTACTTTAACCTGCTACTTTCGCCAGTTTTTTTTTTGCCAGATTGTCAAAAAAATGTCAGTTTCAACACGTTAAGATCATTATTTTAGACACAAAACCCACATTATATTATATTGCTCTGAATCTGTAAAAGTAAGTTGTATAAAATATGAAATATCTCAGGATTTGATCATCAAACTGTTTGTCTTTTGGATTTTTGAGGTTCCTTTAAAGCTTACTTTTTATCTCTATACAAGTGATACTAATGTCTCAGGTTTTCCCAAAGTTTGTGACATTTTCTCCTGAGAGATTATTTGTTATTTTCTCTATTTTTAATAAGAAAAAGGAAGCTGAGAAACACTTGAAAACGCTCAGTAAAGCGGGGAATTCCTGTCTGCTCTCCTCAGCAACTGGTCCCAGAGTGAGTGTGGTTATTATGTCTGCAGAAACTCAAAGGCCAACTGTGATTGTGAAGCTGTGACCTTCAATAATTGAATAATGACGGAGAGGAGCTCACAGTCAGGCATGAGCAGCTCCTCCAGCCGTGGGTGTGAGGAGCTGTGCAGAGAAACATTCCTTCCAGAGGAGATCAGAGTCCAACAGCATCATCATCATCATCGTTCTGTCGACAGATCACATTAATCCACATGAGGACTCTCTGAAAGTCTGCAGGAGTTCATTCACAAACAGGAGCACGATATTATTCCCTCTCTCTGCAGACAAAACCTTCCTCCTCCATCTCATGTTTCTCTATTGTTTTCCTCTTTGTGTGTCATCTTTTTGTCCTTTCACCTTCAGACTTTCCTCTCTGACTTTCTGAGTGACAGCTTGACATTTAACAAAACCCTGAAACAGATCTAACCTTGGTTAAAGAAATACTAAATATACCTAAATTATGCTTGTTGACTACTGTGCAAACTACTACCTACTACCCTTTGAAAAGAGACTCTACATAAAACTTAAAGGGAACCCTAGTTATTTCATAGATAGATAGATAGATAGATAGATAGATAGATAGATAGATAGATAGATAGATAGATAGATAGATAGATAGATAGCACTGATCTATCTATCTATCTATCTATCCATCCATCCATCTTTCTTTCTATCTATCTATCTATCTATCTATCTATCTATCTATCTATCTATCTATCTATCTATCCATCCATCCATCCATCCATCCATCTATCTATCTATCTATCTATCTATCTATCTATCTATCTATCGATCTATCGATCTATCTATCTATCTATCTATCTATCTATCTATCTATCTCTCTTTCTATCTATCTATCTATTTATCTATCCATCTATTGTCTGGATTGTAATATGCATAATCACCTGTTCACTATAAATCACCCATTACATTTGATTTTGTTCTAAAAACAGAGTTTAGTTTGCAGAAAAGGTTAAAACTGGTTTTACTCGTATAAACCAAACCGTGGCTGATGGTAGAAACATCCCTTTAATGAACTCAAACTCAGGCATTGAATAAACACAGTGAGAGATTTAAGGAAATCCAAACTTTACTAAACAAAAAGTCATAAAACAAGTAAAAAAATAGCCAAACTGTGCAGAGAATTGTTGTCGGCTGCTTCAAATTCGGATTGACTGATATCTGATATGATCACGTCTCATGTTTTCACCTGCTGTCAGACGTATGAGCAGCAACAAGATAACACACGAAGAAAAATCAAACAGCTCACAGAGTTCACAGCAGGTGTCACAAAGTCTCATAACATCTACACATTCACTTCAAAGTCACCTAAACTCAGATATCCAGTGTTTCTCTCAAATACAGTACTCAGAGGAGGCAAAAACAAATATCCTGAATGAACATTTTAATGTTAATGTCTATAAAAAGTTTCACTAAAAAAAAAAAAACACAGACAAGTTCTACAAGATCAGGATTATATCCATGAAAAATGATAAACGCTAAACTTTATACAATCATCTAATGCTGGTGTAACTTCTTTACTGCAGTGTGGTTTGTAAAGTCTAAGATTTAAAGCTCCTGTGAGGAGTTTGGAAAAAAGATAATCAGCCAGGAAACAGAATTTACCAACGCTCATTTTAAATGTCTGAAAACTTTGACATGATATAGATGATTCGCCAGTTTACGGATCAATTAAGCTGATGGATAGAAATTTTAAACTATATGTGTCAAACAATACCTGTGCTTACAAGATAGATGAGAAATAGCAACAACATCAATGTGACATCTGTATAACCGTATTGATCTGAATATGAGACGATCCCATTTCTCCGGGACAGATTTTTGTTGTACCTTCTCTTTGAAAATTGTATTAAAACACTGATAAATATAAAATAAAACAAGGGCAGGCTGTTGTTTATATCATGGTGCTATATCAAAGTGCAGCCCATATCACAATAAAGAAAAACCATTGACTGTATACAGAATGGACAGCGTGCTTCCGCCTGTCACCGTTCTACGATTTTGAAGCCAAAAAACCCCGTTTCTCTAGCCGCCATTGTGCAGCCAGAGTCTGCGCAGTAGAGAATTTCCGGTGGAGCCAAGTAAAAAAGAGAAATAAAAATATTTATTTCTTCTTCTTCAGAAGGTTTAGTCTCCTTTTGGCTCTTTCCCGAAGTTTCTTATATCCCCGATAAAATCTACTCACGAACGGCAGCTGTCAACTATCGTAAAACGAAACTTATATCGCGGTTTTTAACGTCCAATAACTAATGAGAAACTAACTTCTCAGGAAAAAAAACACCTGAACACCATGCAGCCAGATGACATCATCATACTACCTTAGCGTAAAGATGAGAGAAACGTTTCTACCAGGTATCGTAATTTTTTTAAGTTTACCCGGCTCATATCTGGAATACATGGGGAGGCGGAGCTTATGACCTATACTGCAGCCAGACACCAGGGGGCGGGGCTTATGACCTATACTGCAGCCAGACACCAGGGGGCGGGGCTTATGACCTATACTGCAGCCAGACACCAGGGGGCGGGGCATCTGCTGGAAGCTTCAGTTTGAGCCGAACGTCGTTACGTCCGCTCATTATACAGTCTATGAGAAAAACTTATGATAAAATAAGAGTCTCTTTTTATAATAGTGCAATATCTAGTGCATCCCAATAAATCACAGGGTCACGTCTCTCATAGACCAGGTCTAAACCTTGTTTTTTTATTTAATTGAATTTAACAGACTATATTGCCTTATGTTATTTATATTATTTGCATAACAGGATGTCATTTCTGTCTCTATATGGTTAGGTGTTTACAGTTCTCTACTGCTCGACAGAGTTCCGCCCCGATGCATCGAGACAGGGTAATTCTGAATAATGTTAGAATGTCATATAATGGGAAACTAACACAAGAAACAGAGAGAAAAACATACTTTTTAAGCGCCACTAGCTCCCTTCCCCCTCATCTCTGCCGTTATGTACGTTACCTGTCACTGTAGGGAGGTTTCGTAGAGTAACAAGCGGTGTTCAAAGCCTAGTCCCCAAAAATAAGACGACCCCGCTCTTTTAAAGGGGATTTCCTGGGAATAAACATTGTCTTATATTCAGAACAATACGGTATATGACGGTCATTATTGGCTAACCTCTTCGCTAATTGTGAGTACTG
This sequence comes from Thalassoma bifasciatum, assembly GCA_008086565.1. Lineage (NCBI taxonomy): Eukaryota > Metazoa > Chordata > Actinopteri > Labriformes > Labridae > Thalassoma > Thalassoma bifasciatum. The sequence goes on along the minus strand of RPOG01002576.1, from coordinate 67,270 downwards.
GTAGAAAACATCACTGAAAGAAACTTTTTTTAAATATCAGCAAAGAGATAAGAGTTTCCACTTTGTCAAAAGGGGGCGCCAAACTGAGGCGAGTTCCTCACAGGAGCTTTAAGGATTATTACAGTAATTTGTGACAACTTAGGTTTTGTTTTGGTAGTTTTCCATATTTCTATCAGTTATAATAATTAGAGATAGGTACTTCCATCAGTGGTGTTGAGTATCCATTCACATAAAATCAAACGGTACCATGTTTCAGTACCTAAACGCATCCTTGTGACTGTGAGGGAGCAGAAAAGAAGGTGATTTCTCATGTTGGAAATGGGCTGGGTTTTAATCTGTGCATTATCAAGGAAAAACACTGTGTAGTGGTTGATTTATAAAGTTGTAGTTAATTTTAGTGAAGGGTTTGCATGTTGAAGAAATTTGTGATGTTACAGCAAAACCAGTTGAATATTGTTTTGATATATTTGTTGAATATACAGTACAGGCCAAAAGTTTGGACACACTTTCTCATTCAATGCGTCATTTTCATGACTGTTTACATTTTAGATTCTCACTGAAGCATCAAAACTATGAATGAACACATGTGGAGTTATGTACTTAACATAAAAAATGTGAAATAACTGAAAACATGTTTTATATCCTAGTTTCTTCAAAATAACCACCCTTTATTCTGATTACTGCTTTGTTTACTTTTGGCATTTTCACTTCACAGCTGTGTCTTATCAGGGTTAATTAGTGGAATTTCTTGCTTTATCAATGGGGTTGGGACCATCAGGTGTGTTGTGCAGAGTCAGGTTAATACACAGCCAACAGCCCTATTGGACAACTGTTAAAATTCATATTATGGCAACAACCAATCAGCTAACTAAAGAAAAACGAGTGACCATCATTACTTTAAGAAATGAAGGTCAGTCAGGCTGGAAAATTGCAAAAACTTAAATGAGAATGAGAAGGTGTGTCCAAACTTTTGGCCTGTACTGTATATATATTGAGAAATAAATATGCTCTATTGAAATATTTTGAGATTTTCTTATTGAAGAAATGAACATTTATTACAACCAATGACTGTATATAGAATGGACAGCGTGCTTCCGCCTGTCACCGTTCTACGATTTTGAAGCCAAAAAACCCCGTTTCTCTAGCCGCCATTGTGCAGCCTGAGTTTGCGCAGTAGAGAATTTCCGGTGGAGCAGAGTAAAAAAGAGAAATAAAAATATTTATTCCTTCTTCTTCAGAAGGTTTAGTCTCCTTTTGGCTCTTAAGTTTCTTATATCCCCGATAAAAACTACTCACGAACGGCAGCTGTCAACTATCGTAAAACGAAACTTATATCGCGGTTTTTAACGTCCAATAACTAATGAGAAACTAACTTCTCAGAAAAAAAAAACACCTGAACACCATGCAGCCAGATGACATCATCATACCACCTTAGTGTAAAGATGAGAGAAACGTTTCTACCAGGTATCGTAATTTTTTAAGTTTTCCCGGCTCATATCTGGAATACGTGGGGAGGCGGGGCTTATGACCTATACTGCAGCCAGACACCAGGGGGCGGGGCATCTGCTGGAGGCTTCAGTTTGAGCCGAGCGTCGTTATGTCCACTCATTATACAGTCTATGGTTCGAATGTGAAAGGTACCCATCCCTAATAATAATGTTTTCAAACAGTAGAATAAGAGGTCACTCATGTCATAGAAAAGATCTGATTGGTCGAAGCGAGCCTGCGTCAGCTTCATGAATACAGCATTGTTATAACTGACAGAAATAAATGACCAAACTACAAAAACAAAGACCCAAAGTGGTGAAAAGTTGAACAGTCTTGGTGTAAAATGCAGTTCTGTTCCTCAGCACGGCGTCCCGAGAGCTGCTGTCGAGTCTTTCGCTCTGTCGAAACAAACCGCTGGCTCCGTCGCCAACACGCTCTTCACCTCCTCTTTGCTGGAGGGAGTCAGGGAGGACGGGGTGGGAGACGTGGGCGAGGAGGGGTTGGAGGTGGCTGCGGTCGAAGCGGACGAGGACGAGGACGAGTTTCCGTCCGGGAGGCACTCTTCGCAGCAGCAGCAGCAGCAGTCCATGAACGCCTGGCCCAGCGAGCGGCACAGGAACAGCAGCAACACCGGCGTCAGCGAGCAACGCATGAACAGCAGGAACTGACCAATCAGGCTCAGCGCTGGCAGGACAAGAGCGGGCAGTGCCGCCGACACGTGGGCGGAGATGTACGCCAGCGTGATGTTGCAGATGCTCTCCGGCAGGTTGCACGTGACGTACAGGATGGTGAGCGCCATGACGGTGGAGCGCAGACGCTGCTCTCTCACGTGCTGCTTCTTCTTCGTCGAGGAAGCGGAAGAAGACGACGTGGAGGAGCATCGGCTGGTCACTTTTTCAGCTGCGGGTTTTTGCGGCAAACGTTGCGCTAACACCTGCCGCGTCACCAGGTCGCAGGCGAGCGTGAAGAGCAGAGGCAGACACAGGTAGCAGCCGAAGATCCACCACATGCGAGCCTCGTGGTACGTCAGCACCAGGGAGTAGACGCTGTCTGGGAGCTCCACGGACGGCTCACGCACGCAGACGTCCACCTTAAACGAGTCCGTTCGTGATCTTAAGGCGGCCATCAGGGATCCCGCCGGCTGGCTCTGATGGAGGCCGGAGGAGAGCGACCTCAGGTTGACGGGCTCCTGGACGAGCTGCCACAGAAGGAGCTCGGGAGCCGCCAGCACCAGAGAACCCACCCAGATCACAGAGAGCTTGGAGAGGATGGACTGACACGGCTCCACTTTGGGCGTCTGGAGGGGCCCGGGGCCCGTGGCGGCGTGGAAACGATCGATGCTGAGAGCGCAGAGGCTGAAGGTGGCTACACCGAGAGAGGTCACCTGAGAGGAAAACAACAGAGAGAAAAAAATCAAATAATGTTGAAAAAGTGATTTTTATTTCCTATATTACAATTGCAATTTTTTGTGTGATTATTTCTAGTTTCCCATCTTCTCTTTTTTTAAACAAACACATTGTAGAACATGAACAGTTTCATTAATTACAGAACAACAACAACAACAACAACAACAACAACAACAACAACCCACTACCACTACAACTGAGACTGATTTTTGTCCATTTATCTCACTTTGTTCTTCTTTTTTGCCACTTTTGGACCATTTTCTGATACTTTCTCACTATTTTCCAGGTTCGCTCCCAATTTTTGTTGTTAACGCCCATTTTTGCCACTTTTGGACCATTTTCTGATACTTTCTCACTATTTTCCAGCTTCACTCCCAATTTTTGTTGTTTACGCCCATTTTTGACACTTTTCACTCTTTTTTGCCACTTTCAGACAATTTTTTGCAACAAACAGACTATTTTCAAAGGTAAATCCCAACTTTCTTGCCATTTTTGTTCTCTTTGGCCACTTTTACCAATCATCACTGTTTTTTGTCACCAATTTTGCTACTTTCTGGGTTTTTCTTTAAGTTTCCTCCCAAATTTTTCTTGCTAATTTTTGTTGCTTTTTGGGAATTTAAGTCACCTTCCACTCTTTTTTTTGACACTTTTGGACCATTTTCTGATACTTTCTCACTATTTTCCAGCTTCACTCCTAATTTTTGTTGTTAACGCCCATTTTTGACACTTTTCACTCTTTTTTTTGCCACTTTTGGACAATTTTTTGCAACAAATATTGCAAAAAAATATTGCTATTTTCAAAGGTAAATCCCAACTTTCTTGCCATTTTAGAATAGAATAGAATAGAAGTTTATTGTCTGACACAAAGGTGACAGAAATTCATCTTATGACAGGCCTCAGTTGCATCAAAGACACACATTCACACATTCCCCATCATACTTGTACACACATACATAACAATAACTGACTTTGTTCTCTTTTGCCACTTTTACCAATCATCACTGTTTTTTGTCACCAATTTTGCTACTTTCTGTTTTTTTTTTCGAGTTTCCTCCCAAATTTTTCTTGCTAATTTTTGTTGCTTTTTGGGAATTTAAGTCACCTTCCACTCTTTTTTTGACACTTTTGGACCATTTTCTGATACTTTCTCATTATTTTCCTGGTTCACTCCCAATTTTTGTTGTTTACACCCATTTTTGACACTTTTCATTCATTTTTGCTACTTTTGGACCATTTTTTTGCAAAAAAACTAACTTCTTTCAAAGGTTAATCCCAACTTTGTTTCCATTTTTGTTCTCTTTGGCAACTTTTACCAATTTTCACTGTTATTCGTCAGCATTTTTGCTACTTTCTGAATGTTTTAAAAGTTCTTTCATAATTTTTCTTGCAAATTTTGTTGCTTTTTGGGCATTTAAGTCACTTTTTCACTTCTTTTTTGACATATTTGGACCATTCTCTCACTATTTTACAAGTTCACTCTCGATTTCCTTGCCAATTTTTGTAGTTTCTGCCCATTTTTGACACTTTTCATTAGTTTTGGCCAATTTTGGACCAATTTTTGCAACAAACTGACAATATCAAAGGTTATTCCCAACTTTCCTGCCACTTTTGTTCTATTTGGAAACTTTTGCAGATTTTCACTGTTATTCCTCAGCATTTTTGCTACTTTCTTAATAATTTAAAGGTTCTTTCCAAATTTTTGTTGCAATTTTTTTTTTGCTTTTTGGGCATTTAAGTAACTTTTTCACTTCTTTTTTGACAGTTTTGGACCATTCTCTCACTATTTTACAAGTTCACTCTCAATTTCCTTGCCAATTGTTGTAGTTTTTGCCCATTTTTGACACTTTTCATTAGTTTTGGCCAATTTTGGACCAATTTTTGCAACTAACTGACTATTTTCAAAGTTTAATCCCAACCTTTTTTTTTTTGCCATTTTTGTTTGTTTTTGGACATTTTTACCACTTTTCACTGTTTTTCTTCATCTTTTTTGCTACTTTTTAAATATACATATACATACATAATACATAAATACATAAGTATAAAACTGGGACTTTTTCCAGGCCTTTCACAAAAACCTGGAAAATGCCACAAACAGTGAAAAGTACCATTATTTATCACTTTATACTTTTATATCACCCTATATATTTGTGAATTTCCCTCAGAATCAATAAAGTATCTATCTATCTATCGATCTATCTATGTAGCTTTAATATAGTGGTAGATGTCTAATGTCAGCAATTCAGCTTTTGTAAGCAGAGAGGACATTGTTCTGATTGCTGGTTTTTCCTGTGAACAACAAGTTCATGATAATAAATTGATTTTCATGATACACATTTTAGCATTAATCTTCCACAAGTATATCCAATACTATTTAAACGTCAGATGAAGATGAATGTCTCCTTTTTCTGGCCGACAGTTTGCGAAACCCTTGACAAGCTATGCAACTTCATGTAATTATTTTCCATTCAGTAATTGCTCTTGTATTGATTACGTTCTCTTTGCTCTTGAGTGACTTTCATTCAAACCCTCCGAGACAGTTTTATCTAATTAAACATGACTGTTTATCGAAATAACGGATCTCCATCCAGGATTAACCTGCAGTTTGTCCTTGGAACTTTCTTCTTTTTATTATTCTGCACCGGTGTTTCTTTCCTGACGTGACCTGTTAGCACAAGTGAGACCTCCGACAGACCCTGACTTCCTGCAGACGGTCTCCAATGAGCACAGGAAGGTGTTTTGTTGTTAAAGAACAGATTTACGGCTTTTCTTTGCCTTGTTATGCTGGCCTGTAGGGAAATTAGCCAAAACTACAGTAATAAGGTCGCGGTTTTAACATCTTTAGAATACAGAAACGGGGAAATAAAAGAAACCCCGGAGGGGAAAAGAAAGCCATTATGTTGTTTAACAGCTTTAGGTCTGCAGAGCGGGGACAGTTATTGGTGCCTCGTCCACATTAATGACTTTATTTTGGGCCAGAAACAGGGACTATCATCACAGAGACGTGTCCCCCCTCTGAGGGCGCTTAATGACCCCAAAAAAGCAAAGACACAACTCAAGATAATTAACAGAGAGGTCTGATTAGCATGAAAATAGTTGAACTAACTGAGCAGAGGGGCAGCTGGCAGCCTGACCTGCTTTCAACACGACACAGAGAATCTGCTAAAAAGCACTTTGGAAAACGTTAAGTAATTAGCAAGAAATTAATTCATTGATTAGCATGAAAAAAGGTGAGCAGCAGAGAAGGGAAGAGGCCAGCAGGTCGACCCTGTTAAAGACGGATTCATACAAGCTGTCATTACCCAGGACTCCAACTCTACTTCAGGGACTAAAAGCTCTGTGGGCGTACTGAGCCGGTTCAGAGACAAAAAACAAGATTTCAGCAGGCGGGCAGAGTCCACAATGAAAGAGGAGACTGATGGAGCCTCGGAGAATCCAACAATGAGGGACCAAGAGGCTGAGAGAGCTCCACATTATCACTCTGTGAGGGTAATTAACCCCTAAATGAAGCTAAAGACTTTAACTAACCTACAAACACTCTAATGACAGGTTACAGCATCTTCATGTAGGGAAGTCAAAGCCCTAAGACAAATATTTAACACCAAAACCTATTTAATTTGACTTTTAAAGTACTACTTTCAAAAGAGAAACCAATGTTTTTGCAAACATAGACACAAATTATGTTGTTTCTAACTACAAATTAGATCAAATCGCGTCTAATCCCAGACAGTGCAATGTTTCTTTAAACTGAACTAGAACACCAGATAAATTTACCAGTAGATGTTTTGTGCTCCAAACCAGTGTAACTCAACCAATGGGACAAATTGTGGAAACTTACCCTTGCGAGACAAACAATCTAAGCGGTGAAAAATGGCAAAAATGGCAAGAAGCAGCAGTAAAAATAAGTTTAATGTGGTAAAAAGTGCTCAAGAAGCAGCAATAATTGGAAGAAAACGTGTGAAATACTCAGAATGTAGCAAAAAATGGTGCAAAAGGAGTGAAAAAAAAAAGTGAAAAGTGACTTAAATGGCCAAAAACCAAAAAAAAAGGGCGAGAACATTCTGAGAAAACTTGGAAAATAGTCAGAAGACGGCAACAATAGGGGAAAAAGTGACAAGAACAGTGAAAAGTGGTAAAAAATAGCCAAGGAAAGTTGGGTTTAAACTAAAAAAAAAGTCAGAAAGTATCAAAAAATGGTCCAAAAGTGGTGGAAAAAAAGTGAAAAGTGACCAAAATGGGCAAAAAGTCATCATAAGTAGTAAAAAGGAAATGTAATGGGTTGTTGTCTTGTCATAATTAATGTCAATATTCATTCCAAACAATGTGTTTGTTTAAAAACACATTGTTACAACCTTAGATGTAAGGTTATAAACTTTGGGGATCAGACTAATTTCACAATTTCTGATATTTCTATAGAGCGACTATTTATGGATTGATTCTCTTCTAAGTGAATCCATTTGTAATTTGGTCTAAATTTCAGAAAATTGTGAATGGTGTCAATGTGTTTCCTTAATCCAGAAAGGAACGCTTTGCTTCTAAAACACTTAAGTAAACAAAAAACAAAAAAAGGGCGAGAACATTCTGAGAAAACTTGGAAAATAGTCAGAAGGCTGCAACAATGGAGAATAGCCAAAGAAAAATGGGATAAAACTAAAAGAATAATCAAAAAGTATCAAAAAATGGTCCAAAAGTGGTGGGAAAAAAAGTGAAAACTACTAAACTACTACTAAAACTACTAAAATGGGCAAAAAGAAGTCAAAGGTAGCCAAAAGGAAATGTAATGGGTTGTTGTATTGCCATAATTGATGTCAATGTTAATTTCCAACAATGCGTTTGTTTAAAAACCCATAGGATGGGGGACTTGGAAATAATTGCACAAAAAAAATCGCAATTGCAATATGGGGAAAATTATTATTGCAATTTTTTGCAATTCGTTCAGCCCTAGTTGTACGGTTATAAACTTTGGGGATCGGACGAATTTCACAATTTCTGACACTTCTATAGAGAGCAACTATTTATGGGTTGATTGTTTTCTAACTGAATTCATTAGTAATTTAAGTTTCAGAAAATGGTGAATGATACCAACGTGTTTCCATAATCCAAAAAGGAACATTTTGCTTCAAAAATACCAAAGTTATTCACTGCCAAAGAGGAAGATAAGGTGGATAATTAACACTTTCCAGGATTTGAATGAAATAAAATGCCTTTGGTGTTTATTAATCTGTCAGCGATTGAACTTATCCACCCAGAAAGTTTGTCACTTACAAATAAGTTTTCTTAACATGGAAGATTTAAAGTCATATTTTGTCATATTTTGATTCAATATCCATTATCATTTATACAGTCTTGGTTACTGAAATCCAATACAAAATAAGGAACTTATTATTCTTGTTAAGCTGTTACCCCATGTGAGGATTTTCTCCTGCCATTAATGCAGCTTTCATTATGGAGACTTAGTCTTGCTTTTCTTCACTTTGCTCTTGTGACTTAACATCTCAGTCCCTCATAACTTTCCCTCTGTGAGTAATTGTTCAGTCTTGAGAGCTGAAGAAGAGATCCTTCATGTGGGGCCCAGCGAACGTCCCCTGTGGTTCATAACAGACAGCTGAAGAGGCCAAACAGACCATAACAGCACGTTTGTTAGGAGTGAAGACTGAAGCTGAACAGAAAACAAGACACAAGCAGTCCATTCATCACAGAGCTGAATGTGTCTGTGTCAAACTGGAAAACATCAACAATGAGTTTAACATGAGCATAAACTTTGGTGACCGATAATTTATTAACACTTTAAATGGTTTGTTCAAACTGTTTGACTTCTCTGAGATGATGAATAAAAACACTTATAACTAGAAGCAGTTTTTTTGACCCAGTGGTTAGTCTTTCTTTTCTAACAGTGCATTAATCTGACTGAATTAAGTCATTTTACATATGTAGATCAACCTGTTACTAGTTGTGATCCCAAAGCAGATTCGGTTGCTTTTCGCTCCTTTAATATTTAACTGCATTTTTGTAATATTTTTGTGAATTCCACCTGCGACCGCTCTCCATGGTACTGACCAAAGAGAAGCGCTCTAATGCACCGCTGGGCTAATTGGCTACAGCTTTCCATGTATTATAGGCTGTGAGAGCTGGGACATTAATCTTAGAGATCTTAAGTCTTTACCAGTATCACACTCTAGTCCTGCCTGGATAACATAAGATTTAATGTTTCATATTGTTTTCCCCCAAAAGGGCTTAAAAGATTGCCAAACTTGACTCATTCTAAAAACACAGGACATCTAACAATAACAAAATTGAAGTGATAAAATTTCACAAAGAAAAAAAAGAAGTTTTTCAAAGAAAAGTTTAGGGTGGGCCCTGTAGAAAAGTGGGTGGTCCTGTGACCCTTGGGCCCACCCTTACCGCCGCCCCTGATTTGGACTCTGAGTCATCTTAAAATGAATCTAACTGAATCCAACTAAGATGTGAGAACAAATGAGAAAACAAAGAAACAACAAGTTATGTCTTTCACTGTTGGCAAAAATCTAATTTGACATTTAAAGGTCTTCTTTTGTTGAATGGTGTCTAATTCTCATGAATAAAACAAAGATGGGCATCATTTCTTACACTAGAGATTCTTCAGCCAAAGAATGAAGTATTGCCTATCTGTCAATCATTTTTACTAATTTAGATAATGATCTATTAACTTTTGGAATTCAAGGCCCAGCCAAAAACCATTTGGCCCACCCAATACTGAAATCCTGGCTCCGTCCCTGGTCCAAATGAACATCCGGAGACCCCACATTACCACAAAAGTTCTTAAATAACTAATTACTGAAATTAAGTTGAACACGAGTTCTTGGTTTGATGAAAGTAAGTTAGCAAAATTTCAATTTTAGGGTTACACCTTCTCTTGGTTTTAAATTTTTGAAAGACAATGTAAGATTTGAGTTTTTCTGTTTGTTGGCTGTTGACCAGAACTTGAACCTGTCCTGTACAAAAACTGAAATCAAAAGTCCATTTCTATGATATATTCCATGTACATTGTTTCATTCAAGTTTTTACATATTTTTGAATGATGAACATTTTGTTGCTCAGGGCTAGTTTACTTGTTTGCTTGTTTGTTTTTAACACAGGAGGGATACATTTCATGCAACAAAAGTATGATTTACACATTCAAAACAAATACTTAAACATTTTCATATCCTGTTAAAATCTTCAGAAACAATTTATTTCGTTCAAGGACAAAGGAGGAAACAAAAGAGGTAAAGAAAAAGTAAAAAAAAAACAACAACAAAAAGATTTTTTCGAAACTATTCTCGAGTTTTCAACTTTCCCGCCTTACCTCCAGATAAGGCACGAGCCTACACGACAGGTCTCCTAGCAACCTCTTCAAGGTGAGCTCGTGGAAGACGACCACGGGCAGGCAGAAGAAGAGCACGAGGAAGTCCCAGAAGGCCAGTCCCGCCAGGATGCAGTTCCACGCGCTCTTCAGGTAAAAGTTATGCCACACGATACACATGAGCGCGAGGTTTCCCACGATACCCGCCGCGAAAAGCACGAGCGCGAGGAGCATGACCGCGTACGCCCAGTAGGACCCGTCCGTCACCGGGAACAGCGGGTTCAGGAGCCCGGATGATGAGTTACCCTGCCGGGTGGAGGCGTGCCGGTCCACCCGCGGGGTGGTGAAGTACCCGCTCGGGTCGTCGAGCCTCCGCGGTGAGTGCGGGTCTCTTCCATCCTTCGCTCCCCGGGCCACTCTCCTCACATTTACCGCCTTCAAACTCTCCAGGAAAGTCCGCTCCTCTGTCCCCGGTGACCCCGCATCCCCCGCCCGCTCAGACCCGGATAAGTCCCGGTCTGCCTGGAGGTGACGGAGCTCCACAGTCCGCAGAAACAGAAGCAGGAGAAACAAAAACAAACTCATTCTTACCGCTGAATGAACTGTTCTATGTTTTCTGTTTCTATCATCGACATGTGCTAAAACAAACATCCGACTCCTGCAGTAAAACTCTCCATAAACTACTTCATCTGCAGCTCCAACTGCGTCTGGTCCTGATGGAGAAGTTTGGAGTCTGCACTTGTTGTTCACACAAAGTCTGTTCATCACTTTCAACAAAGAAGGGAAAAGAAATCAGAGCGACTTCCGGTCAGGATTTCAAAATAAAACACTCAGCGGAACAAGAAATGGTTGATCCATAACACAGAAATTTGGAAAACTTTTCATGTGCAGTCTTGTATCAGGTTTCCTACACATTCTTAAAAAGTCTTAAATTCATTAACCCTGTGGTGCATAGTGATGACTACAGTGGACACCTATTTAAAACTTATTTACTCCTAAATTCAATGGAAATTCATATTAGCCTGTGTCAGGATATTTTTATTCTTCTTAGGGCCTGAAAAAATGTTTTCAATTCTTTTTCCAAACATATATTTAAAAAAAAAAAGTAATAGACAAACATTTGAGGGTAAAACAGCGTAATAACTATATATTTTTCAGTGTTAAAATGGATGACAGAGAGTCAAAATGTTTCGCAAAGCATTAAAAAAAGATTATTCATGAAATTACAAAAAAAGAAGAAAGGAAGTCAAATAAAAAATAGTTATGTTTACATTTATTTCACTCTTTTTTTATGTTGAATGTTCTGTTACAAATATTTGAAGAAAAAAAATTGGAAACTTTTTTTCATGCTTTAAGACAAATAAAAACACTCAAAGGAAAAATCCAGTCACTGGCTTTCATAATTCATGCATCAGAGGGTTAAAATGTTACACTCTGGTCTCAAATAAATGATTCAAAGGTCTTAAATTTGTTTGTTTTTTATTTTTTATTATTTTTGTGGGACTTTTCAAGAAGGAGGTTTACAGTGAAAACTGTCTTAGAAGCTGCTGATATAATTTATCTGCATCCTAGCTAATCAGTCTATGACTATGAGTCACTGTTTGCACTTTTATTCACAGATATTTACCAATGAGCAACTTTATGTTCAATAAACAGTCAAAAACTAAACTTGAATGAGTCTCATTAAGTGACACACGCTATGATTTGGTTGTAAAGCAGCAGGATCCTCCAAAACATCCTCTATATTCGTGTGTTTTTGGTCTTAAATTCCATTCAAAGTGGCATTACTTAAATTTGACTTGCCAAAACCTGTAGATACCCTGTGTATAACTTTTCTTTTAACTACGGATGGGTTTGGAGAACAAGTTCCTGTTAAGAATCAATAAGAAATGGTTCAGTCCATCAATATTCAATATAATTCCCTTATCAATTCTTTTCCATTGTTTGAGATACTGTCAGCCCTGAAAAATCAAGGATCCTTCTAGAGGAAGCAGATATACTTGCAATATGGTATCGATAAGGTCTTATTGATACCCATCCCTACTTATAACACACTTTTACCGTCTTACCTCTTTTTCTTCTTCTTCTTCTTATTATTATCTTTTTATCTTCTTACTACCCTCTTAGTGTTTTGACTCATTATTCATACGTTTTTTTTTTTTCGTTTTATTTGTTTAAGATCTTATCCTCTTCCACACTTAATGACTGTTTTTTGTGTTGTTGTAACCATATTAATTCATTTTTATCATCAAAATTTTGCATAATTTTTACCTGTTTATTCTAATTTTTTTAACGAATTTAGCACCATCTGAGAAAATAAAGACCCTCTCACAACGAGCACAAAAGACTTCAAGCTGTTATTGATGTTAAAGGGGGAAAAACACACTATTAAGAACTGGGGGATGGAAACTTTTCATCAGGGTCATTCTGGAAGTTTCTGTCGTCATTATGATTTAAGAAGAGTAAACACAGTTGTTTGACAATAAATGTCTCAACCACTCACCATTAGTGAAAGAAAAGTTTTTTGTGTTATCATTCAAATTCTCTGAAAAATGGCCAAGAAATCATAAATTCTGCTGGGGTTTGTAAACTTATGAGCACAAAAACATCACATCAAAATTGCAACAAGAAGTCATCCAATCACGACTGGGTGATAAAACTCCAGAAATAAAATACAAAAACATTTACCGTGATGTGTAGAAGACCAGTGCTGTGTAATAAAAGTGAATGAAAGAAAAGCTCGGACAAGATTGTTTATTAATTTCATTTTTGCAAGGTAACTGAAATCACATTTGTTTATGAAGCTCATCCATAAAATATGTCTCTGTATTTAAAGTGAAAATAGACTAAACACTGTTGAAAGTCTGTGTCTTCTGTAGATGTTCAGGGTCCGTCCTGCTGACGAGTTTATTCAGTCTGGGGTATAAAAAAACAGCACTAGTATAAAAAATAATGCCATCTTCCAGTTCTCAACTCCCACACTCTTCAACTTTTCTGAGAGGACTTTAGTTTCCTGCGGGCGTCCTTGTGCTTCTTGCGATACTCCTGTAGAAACAGACGAGAAAATATGAGTATCCCTGCAAAAATCGGACATACACTGCTTTATTTTTCTTTCTACGCATCATTAACCCAATAGTGTAATTGCCTCAGTCATATATGATGTACATATAAATTAATATTTTTTTGAGCATCACAGTGAGATTTCTAGTCAAATAAATTGAAATAGGATAAATATCTTTACAATAATAATATAGGTAATATAAATAAGCTATTATTAATAGAAGTAAAAAACAATAAACATGCATAAAAATGTGATTTTTCCTGCTTTTCCGAAAACTTTGAAATAGGATTTAGGCAATTGTGCTATTGGGCCAACGATACAAAGAAGTAAAGTGGGCTGCATTAAATTGAAATGGAAATTCCTAATAAGGTCAAAATCATAAATGAGTTATTTTCCAAATTTATAATTCTTAAAGTTAAATTAACAATGCAATGTTATTTGTTCATTAAATAATATTGTATTGTATTTTTACACTCGAATGAATGGAACAAATAAAAAGAACTGAAATTAAGGTGCATTACAAGATGTTTGAAAGTACATTTTTGGAGTCTGAAAGTCATATAAACCAATATTAAGTTATTATCTAAAGCAAGAACATATTGTTGGTTCAGTCTAGGTAAGAATTTAGAATTTAGTTTTTTCCTCATGAACAAAAAACAAACAAAAAAACCAAAGAACTATCGCAACCATAAAACTGGGAACAAGTTTCTTTTATCCCCGATAAAAACTGCTCACGAACCGCAGCTGTCAACTATCGTAAAACGAAACTTATATCACGGTTTTTAACGTCCAATAACTAATGAGAAACTAACTTCTCAGGAAAAAAAACACCTGAACACCATGCAGCCAGATGACATCATCATACTACCTTGGAGTAAAGATGAGAGAAACGTTTCTACGAGGTATCGTAATTTTTTTAAGTTTTCCCGGCTCATATCTGGAATACATGGGGAGGCGGGGCTTATGACCTATACTGCAGCCAGACACCAGGGGGCGGGGCTTATGACCTATACTGCAGCCAGACACCAGGGGGCGGGGCATCTGTTGGAAGCTTCAGTTAGAGCCAAACGTCGTTATGTCCACTTATTCTACAGTCTATGGTACTGCATGGCTTTTGTCTCTTTCTTACTGCCCCCTACTGGTCTGGCAGCGTACTGCAATTACTTTTATTACTTCTCCATATATCACCTGGTTTTTATAACCTCAAGGGTTCATTAGAAACTCAAACAACAATGGACCACAGGAACCTTCCTCGAAGTGAAAGTCCTAAATGTAAAATTTCAACAATATCTTACATAGAAACACTGTAAAAAAGAAACAAAACAAACTGTGTGATTGATATCTGTAATAGAGTTCCTGTGTACCTGTCTGAGCGCCGTCCTCGTCTCCTCCCATCGCTCCCTCTGCTCCTCCAGGTGAGACGGGCGACAGAACAACCTGGGACCCTCTGACGGAGGAAAGAAACAGATGAAGTGACTTTGAAGAAACTGTTTTCTGTTATTTTTTTAATGAAATATTGAACCTGCTGCTTCCAATGTGTGACAAAGTGAAAGAGAAAAATCAGGTGATGAGGACAGGAGCGGAGCCAGGAGAGAATAATACATCCTTTTTCTTCTGCTTTCATCTCACCTGTCAGTCTGCTGTCTTCAGGGAAGAAGAAGAATCGATCACAGATTGAAAGAGTCTCCTCTCTGAGGACAGAATCATAAAAAAAAAACACAATCCGATGAGTTTTATTTGAACTGAGATGGATTTTTGAACCAACTTGGTCCCCTGTTAAGGCCTTCGTACACTCCTGAAACAAAAGTATATGATTCTGGCTGTGCATTTGTCGTCATAAAAGAAACCAAAGTGCAATGATTTATCTTTTTCTCACTCTGTGGTTTTAACTACGATGCTGGTCTTCTCCTCTTCGTCTTCTTCCTGCTCGTCTTCATCCTCCTCTGAGCTGCTGTCATGGAAACGTGGGTCTTGTTGCCAGGACACCTTTGGTCCCTGAATGCTCTCTACTTTGTACTCCTCTGAAAGAGAAAGAAAGAGAGAAATTCATAGCTTGAGAAAACTAATCTTCCTTCTGACGGTGTGGAAAAAAAACAACGATTGAACCTACCTGTTTGTTTACTTTCTGTCTCCGCGTCGCCCCCGAAGAAAGAAAACTTGAACCCAGACGACTCCTCTTTCTCGTCGCTTCCATCAGCTGAGAGGAGAGATGACAGCAGGGTCGACCGCTCATCCTTCTTTTCTTCCTCCTCTTCTTCTTCCTCTTGGTCCCAGTTTGGCGTCTCTTCTTTTTCAGGGACCTCGGGCTTTGAAGCGCCAAACACGGCCTTCAGGTCACCAGACACGTCAAAATAAATCTCCTTGGAAACCTCCGGAAGTTTTTGTGCCTCTTCTCTTTTCTTCCTCCTGGCTGCTTTGCTGTAAAAACATCAGATCACAGGAAAGTTTCACTGCAGTGAGATTTAATTATTGCTACTTTACATTAGTGGCGTTCCACATGGCTCAATCTCGGGTCCCTTCACATTTTCTATAACGGCTACGAACGTTGAGTATGTGGCACATTTCAGGCACATTTCAGCAACAAGGAGAGTCGGCCTGTCGCAATGATCAATAAATCAATGAATCAATTAATTGCAAGATAATTAAAAGTTTATTTACCAAAGACACTGGATAATGTGTTAACTTCGCTGTGACTTTTTTTTCTTATCAGCGACAGAGTCTTTTTTATATATTTTGCTTTTGGTTGTGTGTGGTTTTTATTCAAGTGCATTTTTTTGTTTACAAAGGTTCTAACTGGATTGGCAGTTTTGCCTGTTAAATATCTTAATTTCTGAACCTAATGTTTAATATATATTAATGTGCAATTTTATTTACAAAGACTTTATACTTTATTTATTGTTTCAGTTTTGTGTGGTTTTTATTCAAGTGCATTTTTTGTTAATAGAGACTGACAGTCCAGTTTGTTTATTGTTTTTGGTTGTGCTGATTTTTTTTTGGGATATTTACAATGTCTTTACTCATAATGTAATTCCAATTTCAAGTATTTATTAAGGAAAAAAATGTTATTTCTTTTTAAAAGTGTGTACTTGCACTAGTATACCATTATTATTATATTAGTTGAAAATGGCATCAAAACAGCGATATTAACGTTTATCGCAATAATTTCTGGGACGATTTATCGTACAGCAAAATTTGTTACCGTGACAGGTCTACAAATAGCTTCACATAAGACGTAAAAGCGTCAAATATCGACAGATTATAAGGGAGCATTTAATTATTTAGAGCAGAGGTTCCCAAACTTTTCCGCCTGTGACCCCCAAAACAGCAGCGTTAGAGACTGGCGACCCCCTGCTGTGGTACAACACTAATGGGACAATCCAAAAACAGACAAAAACCAACAAAACCCTCCCTGAGGATACTTAATTTAACTGATCGATAGAAAATTTACAGACTAATGTGCACTTTGCTGCGTTCACGGCATCAAACTTGAATAAAGAAATGTGAAAAACAGATAAAACATTTTCTGTTTGCATAATTTTATATTATCTTTCACCCCAATTTTTGCTTTTATCCTCACAATAATGGATCAAATGTTCATGAATTGTCATAGTTTTCGATTTTGGGACACATTCCATGACCCCCTATCAATGTCTCGCGACCCCCCAAAGGGTCCCGACCCCCACTTTGGGAACCACTGATTTAGAGGTCCTGTGAAATGCGTCTGTAGTTTCATTGCTTTGGGAACCTCCTGTGACGCCTTCAGTCTTTGTTAAGTTCTGTTTTTTGAACTGCTGGATCAGGTGTTTGTTGTCAAACACATATCTAAAACACAAAATCTGAAATCTTGTCCAGAAAGAAAACACAGTAACGCCGTATTTTGGAGCATCTGTCAAAACCATAGACTGTATAAAACATGGACGTAGTCTCCATGACGTCATCCGTCTGTTACTGCAGCTCCGTTTTGAAGCAAAGCGGCGGGTGCGGTCATGTTAGAATTGGGACGAGTGCCCAAACTCACAGCTATTGGGCGCCTGTCAGTCATGTGATCTGAGCTGTGGCTCTGATTGGACAAGCTCTCGATCTTAATATCTTCCAAACGGCCAAGTTAGAAAAATATTCACCCCCCTCACAGTGTGTGCTGTTAGTGAAATTAGCAATACAGGAGACAGAGTTTGTACCAGGCTTTAAATACGATAATTTCAGCTCTGAAAACACCTTTTTTTGTGTGCGTGTGTACGTGACTTCCGGTGCTTCCGGAATCAGCCTCAAGCGGTCACTGGAGGAACAGCAGCTTTTTAGCACTTCCGTGTTGTCTCATTTTTTTAGACCGGAGGTTGCCACTTGGTCAAAACCTAACATTACTTAACAACAAACACTCATTGATTTCTGAGCCACTTTTAGAAACGTATTTCTATATTTTTGTTGGTTTTTCAAACGCACGTCTTCAGCTGAGACACATGAGCTTGAGGTAACATCATATGGACAAATTTGCTTTTCTAGATCTTTTCCTGAGATTAATAATAAATAGGAAATCTCTTTAAAATCTAAAGTGGATTAGTTATCAGTTTCAGAGTTCGTACCTTTCTTTCGTTTCCTCTGTTTTGGTCTCAAACGCAGCGTGTTCCTCTTTGCTGGGATCATAGTGCAACGCTGACACGTCTCTGTAAACACACAAATATTTAATTTTCAGGATTTCAAACTTCTTTTATATCCAAGACTTTTCATCTGAAGCAGACTGGTGAAGCGCATTTGCTGCTGACCTGAAGGTTTTGGCCTTGGCGCCTGTTTTGCTGCTGCCGCTGGTTTGTTGGCTGCTGCCGAGGACGCTCTGCAGGATGGACAAGTTCTTCTTCCTCTCCTCCTCCAGAGCCTCTTCGTCCTCGGTGACGCTCTTTTTTATCTCTGCATCACAAACAGATGATTAATTTAGATATTTACTATAACTCAGTAAAAGAGAGAGACACACAAGAGTTTTCTTGGGTGAAAAATGGCAACACATTTTGGCAACTTAAGGTCTATTTTTAGACAGAATAAATGTGTCATTAATAAAAGGATGGTTCCGGAGTCCATTGGTGATTTTTTAAAGGATGGTGGCTTAGTTGATGTGATTAGAAAGGTTCCGGAATGCTGAGTTCTTCAGTGCTTTGAAGTTCTTAAAGAAACAGTACCGTATTTATTGTAGTATAAGTCGCACCATTCAAAAAATGCATCATGAAGAAGAAAAAAACAATATAAGTCCCATTTTTGGGGGAAACTTATTACACAAAATCCTCTTGTATAATAATAATAATAATAATAATAATAATAATGCCTTTTTGGGAGCATTTGTGTTAAATCTTTCTCACTTGTTTTTAAGTGAACGTTTAAATTAATTTTCAGTGGTACAGGAGAAGCTGATACTGGTTCTTGTCGCAAGTCTAGAGCGCCCTCTCAAGGCTGTTGGTCAGGGTGAAATAACATTTAAGAACACGTAAAATGTTATAATTTGATATATGGGTCAATGACGTGACGTCCCTTTTTTGTGTCCTAGTGCAATATTTCCTTCCATCATGAATTGAGTATTTCATCACATGTATTTCTTTATTCTATGAAACCTTGGTTATTTGAACACATCTTTAAACTATTAAAATATAACATGTTTTTTTGTGTTTTGGTTCCTAAAACCCCCAAAATGTCAGGTGGTGCAACCGTCCTGACAAGTATCCACAGTAATTAAACTCTAAAAATTGAATGTCAGTTATTGTAAATGGAAATTAAAAATACAGTGGCATTATTTTATGCTTGAACCTTTTTAAATAAAACATTCTTTGCAAATAAAAATAATTTTAAAGCTGTTGAGAAATGTAAAAACCTTTTGTCCCGTAATTTTCACCTTGTCAAATGTCAGGGTGGTGCAACCGTAACATTAGACTTTTATTTGAAAGTGAAGAGAATAAAACAGGAAACAGGAAACTGCATCAGCCAGAGGAGCCCAAATGACATTTGTGACCAAGTGGAAAAGTTTGTAGATTTCTCTGAAATACTGATAAAAAAGGTTTTTTCACTTCATTGGTGACTGGAACAATTTCCATGTCAGGTGGTACAACCAATGTAATAATGTGAAATGTTATTTTAACATCAAATTATTTATCTTATTCACAAATAAAAGAAATGAAACACACAAAATGAAAATGTATGAGTCACTACAGACACTTGAGAGATACTTGCCAATAATTTCACACAGAAAAAATAACAGGAACATATAAATATATTTTCATATATTTGGTTGCACCACCTGACATTTTTGGGTGCTCAAATTAAAAATACTAAAAAATTATGAACCTAAAATCTTTGAAATGTTGGTCAACTACTGAAATCTGTTAGAAAACATAATTCTTCTCTCAGAAATATGTTTTTATCCATTTTCAAAGAACTTTTTAAAAATACGTTTTTAGACCCTCTTTTTGTCATTGACCCATAAACAAGTCTCACCTGAGTATAAGTCACAGGACCAGCCAAACTATGAAATAAGTGGGAATTATAATCCGGAAAATACGGTAGTTGCATGTCCATTGCAACTACAATTGCGCAAAACCTAGACATTGCAACAATGGTGAAGACAACACCAAAATTTCAAAACACCTCTCAAATAAAAAGTTTTTGAGCTCTCATGAGGTGGTTTTTCACAAATTTCGGTATTAAAGTTTATCGCAGAAGTGCAATGGAAACGCATTTTTCATTTTTATGCATCAACTTTTGGCTTCCTTCCACCATTTCATAATTTTGATTCTGTTTTACGTCCTCTTATGTGTTTGTTTTTAATTCTCAGCAACTCACAAAGCACATTTTGCACGAGTTGTTGAGTTTTTGCATATTGCACTAAGCTTAAGCTTTATAAAAGTCTGTGTACAGTTCAAATCTTTGTGAGACTTTACCAGCAATAGATACGTAGATGTGCATTGAGAAATTTCAAATATAAAATACAAGATAAAATTTTAAAATAAAAAAATATGCACAATTATAACATGATTCATTCACAAACTCACAATTGTCTTTCTCACTGGATCAAATCAAATGTAACTAACTATATTATACCAATAGTAGATACAATAAATAGCAGTGAGGTAAATAAATAAGGGCAGCTGCAAGTATCTTTAATTTTATATGGATTGTGGCGCCCCCTGTTGATAAAATATGGAATAACAGGTCCCAGTCAGAGCACTGATTTTCCCAGTGTGGTATCTTTAAGATTGATTGATCCTATCCAGTTAATCTTTGTAAAATCAGGACATAAGTGAGACTCTAGATTCAGATTATTCTTCTCTGGATTAAAACTTTAACCTCACCTGTTTCCTCCTCTTTGTCCTTCTCCTCCTCTAAGAAACGAGAGTCCATCCTGAAACGCTCGTCTGCCCCAAAGCGAGACTGAAGCTCCATCAGCTGGACGACAAAAAAAAAATCAACATCAGGACAAACGGCTCCTGAATACAGCAGCGATTTTATAAAAACCAGCGACACGTCATCGCCTCACCTTCTGACCTGCTTCACCTTCAAACTGAGGCCGGATGTTAAACCTGCTGCTGTCCTCTTCATCGTCTCCCTCCTCATCCTCACTGCCGCTGAACAGGTGAGAAACAGGTGGCTTCACATTTACCTGCAGACACACACACACACACACACACACACAGAATTAAACAACAGCTGATTAAAGGTTTAAGTTCCTGACACATGAACAGTAAAGAATAAAAATGACATTTTAAGAACAAACAAGTAATTTACAAACCTGTCTTGCACTTTTTAAAGCAGATTCTTGATTTCTCACTCACTTTTTCTTTTATTGTCTCCTTCTTATTGGCTGCTGCCTCCTCTTCATCTGTGGCCTCGTCCTCTGATTGGCTGAATAGCGTCTTCTTCGACGTCGTTATTTCAGAAGTTACCTGCTGCTTTTTTTCATCATCATCATCATCGGAGCCAAAGACGATATGTTTTCCTCCTCCTCCTCCTTTGGCAGGTCCATCCTGTCGGTGAGTAATAATGAGAGTAATAATTCCAACACGAATGATTGTTATTTAGAAAAAGTTTTTAAAAAATTGTTCAAACTACCTATATCTGTTTTTCCCCCCCAGAATAATCAAATAAGAGTAATGTTTAAAGTAATGAGTAAAGTTTGTAAAACTTTTTTATACCATAACTAGAATTTCAAAATTCAGAGACAAAATGTTAGAACGACTGATTTCCAGGTTGTGTTAGATACATGATTCTGAATGGTGAAAACCTTCTAAAAACAGGGACTATTTCAACAACTATATTGCAGTTAAATCTTCTGTGTTTATGTTGTTTATGTTTTTAAACAAACACATTATAGAACATGAACAGTTACATTAATTACAGCACAACAACAACAACCCACTAACACTACAACTGGGACTGATTTTTAGCCATTCAAGTCACTTTTCACTTCTTTTTTGCCACTTTTGGACCATTTTTTTAAATTACGTCTCACTATTTTCCAAGTTCACTTCCAATTTTCTTGCCAATTTTTGCCCATTTTGACACTTTTAGACCATTTTTTGAGTATTTCCAGGTGTTGTCCCGATTCAAATGTCCATTTTTGTTGCTTTTCTGGCAAGTTCTACCTCCTCAGATGAACTTTTATTGCTACTCTTTGATGTTTTTGCTTCTTTTTACCACTTAAGATAGTTTCTTTTATAAAGGTAGTTTTTAATAGTTTGTCTCTTTGGTTGAGCAGGGTTGAATAACTTTTGGACAAAATTTCTGATCTCAATATTTATGCCAGATATCTAGATATCAATACGATACAATTTGACTCTGAGATTAGAGAAAACTAAACATTTTTCAGAAAAATAAAAGCATCATAATATAACAGGATGTGTAAAGTGGGGTTAATTTATTAGAGCTCACTGTCAGTCATCAACATCAACAGAAAGTCACCAATAATCATGTGACTGTCTGAGCTTTACATGCAGGGTGAGCTGTGAAAATCTACATCATTGATATCTACAATATTGGGATGTTAATATCTTGAATTTTCATATCTCGATACCAATACGATAATATATCTTTCAGCCCAAGTAACTTTGGTGTAGAACAGACAAAATCTGCTGCAAAAACTGTAGCTTCAGGTTGTAGAAATATTGCACTGCAACAGGACATATTGTGATTTAATCTAATTTGCGATTAATTGCCCCGCCCTGATAAGTGGTTAGTGTGTTTCTCAGGCTGGTTTTGAGTGTGAAAATAATAACAGCTTGTTCCAATATTCTGGGGGTAGGGCTGAACGGTTTCAGAAAAAGATCTCATTGCGATTTTTCTGGCAGATACAACGATTTCAATTCGATTCACGATTTTCTTTAAATCAAACTTTAGTGAAATTTTCACAATGTACAGTAACATTTACAAACTTGACAGAAAATTACATCAAACCATTGAAACATCAAAAGCTTTTACTCTAATGCGAGGATGAAAATGAAAACTGAAGGTAAGAATTGTCTCCAACTTTGAGATAAAAGGTCTATATTTTAATTTGAAAAGGGGAAATTTTGAGGAATAAATACAAAATTCTGAGACAAAAAGTCAACAACTTCAAGGGTTTAAGAAATTAGTTGAACATTATGTGAAAAAAGTCCAAACTTTCTCATTTAAGGTCAAAAGTCTGAGATAAAAAGTCTACGTTTTGAAATAAAGGCAATGTTTGAGATAAAAAGTTGAAATTTTGATATAAAAAGTAAAAACTCTAAGATTTAAGTCAAAATTATATGAAATAAATACAAAATTAAAAGATAAAAGGCAAAAAAAAAAGAATTAAAGGAGATTTTTAGATAAATATTTGAATTTTGACTTTTCTCAAATCCCTAAAACCTATTCCTGTTATTTCTAAACTGGACTTTCTAAATTGTATTTTTAGTTATAAAAACTGAAGAACAAAAAGAGCTATCTTTGACTCTTAACTTTTAATAATAATAATGTAGTACAAAATATTCTTAATTGTGTCAAGTTAATTAAAATAAAATCAACAACAATCCCAAGGAAAAAAGGATTTTTCCCAACAGTTTTACACTCAAAGACAGGTGTGTGTGAAACAGCTGATATAACAGATCCTGTTTCAGTCAGGAGCTGGAAAAAAATCGCAGCTTTAGCGATCACATGATCACGATGTTTGAAATTGCGATTTTTGATCAGAAAATGATAAATCGTTCAGCCCTATTCTGGGGTCAAAAGTGTCTTAGAACTTGCTTCTTTATTTTCCTGTATCTATATTTATCAGGTGGTGAAAGGGATTGAAAAGTGTTTCCACAGCCTGAGAAAACTAAATTCTTTCTTTACTCTGATTCTCGTGGTCAAACATCTCGTTTGAGAGGAGACGACCTGAGAAACGTTCTCTCTCTGTAAAAAGAAACGCTCTGACTCACCAGGTTGGCCAAAGCTCCCTGAATCAGCTTCTTGTGTTCTTCACTTTCTCTCTGTCTCTGCTGGAGGGCAGCCAGCCTCCGAGCGTTCGCCTCCCTCTGCCGCTCCTCCTCCTCCTTCGCTCCCAACGGCGCCCTGAGAGGAGGAGCGGGCTTTTCTTCTTCTTCTTCTTCCTCTTCGCTGGAGGACGAAGAAGAGGAGGAGGAGGAGTCGCTTTGATGAGCAGGAGCAGAAACAATCTCTTGCTCATCCTCGTCTCCTTCGCTGGAGGATGGAGGTGAAGCCTTTGCTGCTGCTTTTGGAAGAACAGTGGGGACAGATTTTGTTTCCTCCTCCTCTTCTTCATCATCTTCATCATCACTGGAGGAGGAAGTCTCAGAGTTTCCTGCAGCTTTTACAACTTCTTTAGCCTCCTCTTCCTCGCTGCTCTCTGAACTCTTCCTCTCCGTCTCTTTGAGTTCAGCTTCAGCAGCTTCAGAGTCCAGTTTCTGTTTCTTAACCTCTGATTCTGTTTCTTCCTTCATCGCTCTCGTCCCCTGAAAAGCCGGCAGCGGCGTCGACTCCACCGCTTTCCTCTTCTTCTTCTTCTTTTTCCTCTTCGTCTGCTCCTCGTCGCTGCTGTCGTCCGCCATGATGGAGGCCAGGATCTCGTCAGGTGTCGTACCTTTCTTCGGAGCAGATTTGGGCGTAGTTCCTTGTTTCGAGGAGGAGCCGAGGATGCTGGGAGTTGTAGTCTCGGAGGTCTGCTCGGATTCTTCAGCTATTCTCTGAAGATCAGAGAGAGAGATCTCCAGGTGGGTGACGTTAGAAAACATGGCTTCATAATCAGAATCAGAGTCGTTGGCTGATTCCTCCTCTTCATCCTCCTCCTCTTCATCCTCCTCCTCTTCATCACTGTCTGATTCTGACGGCGATGACTCTGAAACTGTCACTTTCTTACTTTGGCTCTGAGAACTCTTTGTCTCTACATGATCTTCAGCGTCTGATGAAACCTCCTCTTCCTCAGCGGCTTTTTTCATCTTCTTCTTCTTCGTCGTGTTTCCCTTCTTGACCGTGAGGTGGTTTTCAGAGGGCGGAGTCTCCTGCGTCTGTGGAGGTTTCTTGGAGGCGAAGAGTTCGTCTGTGTCTGCAGAATCGTAACCGTTCTCCTCTTCATCATCTAGGAAAAGAAGGAAGTGTTAAAGAGTGTCATTTCATTTTCCTTTTGCCATTTATTTGATCCTATATCCCACTTTTCTTCTGCTACAGCAACACAAAAGGGTTCTCTAGAAATGTTTTTCTGTTGATTTCACTATTACATCCCACCTAATTCTGCTTTATATACCATACTATGTTACAAAGCTTATAACTGAAGACCCACAAGGTCAAAATTCATCAGTGACACTCATTTAAAAGATTAAAGTCTCTTGTTTCAGAAAATGTTATGTTTTTATATGTGGCTGAAGTCCACATCAGGATAAATGCAACTGAAACAGTTTTTTTATAACCATTTTTGAACATCATTAACTTCAAGATGCTTCATGTCAGACATTAAACATCCACCACATCACTTCCACACTTTGTCATCTACATCTGGGTGAAATTTGAGCTTTTTAGGTAAAACTTTGTAGGAGTTAGAGAGTTTTTCGTCTCAGGTGACCAAACACCAGCAAACTTGTACTCACTGTCCACACTCGTCCGAAGACTCTGTGCAAACAAAACCAGCTTCTTCAGTGCTCAGTGTCCTCTTTGTAGTCAACTTTGCTCTGTTGTGAATGTGAATGAAGATGCACTGCAATAAATAGGTCTTGTCACTGATCTAAATGGCTACAGCTGGCTTTGTGCGGACAGTAAGGTGATTGGTTAAGTGTTAGTGTGACAGACTTGTCTGTTAAGCCTCGTTTCCACCAAGCGGATCGGTTCGGTTCGTCTCGGTACGGCACGCATTTTCTGGCGTTTCCATAGACTAAAACCAGTACAGGTCCCCTAATAAGCGACCTGTACCGCTCCACTTTTCAGTACCCTTCTGTTGGGTTGCCAAGCCGCTCCCAACCGGCCCCAGGGGTGGGGCTATAATCACTGCGGTAGTTGATTGGTTAAAAGATCAGTAACTTCCCGTGCGACAGCGGTAATGAAGAACGACACACAACCCCGCACGCAGCCTTTCCTGAAACAAACTTCACTGCGTTATGGAATAAAGAGCCACAGCTGATCACAAAGTAGAAGAGTTGCTGGATGTCCTCTATCTTGCTCTTTGTTTACAATGCCACAAATTTCTTCTTCGTTGCATTTATTAGCGGGGTAACCTGTGTAGCGCTGCAGTGACGTCACGCGTTACGTAGCTGACGCGGCTCTCGACATCCGGCCCATCAAGCAGGGTACGGTTGGCTGTGGAAACGCGCTCAGGCTTTACCGATCTGACCCGTACCAAACTGTACTGATCCGTACCAGACTGCCTGGTGGAAACGAGGCTTTAGTCAAGAAACGTTTCTCCAACAGGGCCGTTAGACAGCACCACCATGTGCCTTTGTCAGTCAAGTAGGGAGCACTTGTTGGCCATCACAAGCTGTCCTGGGATTAAAACTCAACAGAAAACAATGGGGTTACTTTGTCTGGTAGCTAGAACCCTAAGGAAAAAAAACACACCCAGCTTTGCCTAATTTACATTGAGGAGGAAATGCTATAAGACTGTGCAGCTGCTGTTGTCCACGCTCTCGCCTGACGACTCCGTGCAAAAAAAACCAGCTGTATCAGTGCTCAGTGTCCTCTTTTTAGTCAACTTTGCTTTCATGTTGGAAAGTTTAGACAAAAATCATAAAATAGTAGTTCTCATTCACAGATTGTACCTCCTCTGTTGCGCATATGAATGAGAGTGGAGACACAGCAATAAATTGGTCTCATCAATGATCTAAATGGCTACAGCTGGCTTCATGTGAACACTGTAAAAATGGTTGACAGGCCTGTTAGTCAATAAGCGACCCTCTAATAGAGCTGGTACCCAAGACACTGTGCGCTATTGGCCAGCTGACCTTCAGAAAAGTCTCACCTCTTCGTTGCTGATTAGAACGTGCAGTTTTTGCCAAGTAGTCGAGTCCAACCACTTCCAGATTATCATCGTCCATCTCCTGCCCCAGTGCAACATGGGAAGAGCTTTGAGCTGCCACCATTCTGCGGATTTCCTCGTCTGAATCGGCGTCACTGTCAGGGACATGAAGCTCTTTCCTTTGAGCTGCTCTGTGGTTCGTTGTTGGTTCATAACCGTTGGTGCATCGATGAGCTTCAGTGTGGTTGTTGGAGTCAACAGTCGGCTTTAACCTAAGAGGAGAAAAACATGGGAGAAACTAAAACTGTAAGAATAATAATTGAGTCCTCAGCATTGATTTTTAACCCTTCCAGGACCAACCCATCAAAAAACAGCCAGAAAATTCCAATTTTATGGAACTGAGTTGTTTATTAACCCTTTTAACAAAATCCACAAAAAAAATGTTGCTTTATCATTTCATTCATGATTTATTTCTTGTATCACATTTGACACACTGGGCACTTTGTGTACTTTTTTATCTACTTATTCAAGTTTTTTAGCAAATATGAATTTGTTTCATGCAAAAAACACTTATTTTAGATAAAAGAGGAACTATTTCGAAGTTATTCTTGCTGCAACTTCTAGATCAGTGGTTCCCAACCTTTTTCAATTCAGGGCCCACTTTTAAGTCTCAAAAATTTTTCGCGGCCCACCTCTGACCATATAATTATGGGGGCTGTATAGCGCCTTGTTAGCGCTTGATTTGTAACAAAGACCCGAAATGTAAGAAAAAAAATGTAATAAAACCCGAAATGTGATAACTGGTCAATGATGTAACAGATGCTGAGCCCAGAAGGTGATAGTTATTTGCCCACGATATAACAACTTGTTAAATGTTGGGTCAGTGATTATAGTCTTGGGATATACAACATTTGTTTAATCAAATTTCAGGGCTTTGTTAAATTTGGGGTCATGTTACATGTTGGGCTTTAACTTGCCCTCTTCAAGGACTTTTCTTATAAACAAACGTTCGAACATGTTGAATATCCTTACAAATGTAACCAAGTTTTAATATTTAAACATTATTCTGTACATTTGTATCTTTATATAATTACCCTTCATTAAAACTCAGACTATTTTGAAAATGATTTGGCGGCCCACTTGCAATATCTCCGCGGCCCACCAGGGGGCCACGGACCACAGGTTGGGAATCACTGTTCTATAGAATCAAGCTGACTTTTCTGAAAATACGTGAGTGGATAATTTCATGAGAGCAGACATTTTCAAAAGGGCTAAAGAAAACTTAAGCTGACTGTAACGCTATGACAATCCTCAAGGTGGTAGAATATGTTTTTAAAAATATTTTTAACAGGTTTTTTAAAGAAACTAGTTATCATTTTAATGAGATAGAGATCTTTGAACTCATGCTGCAAATCTGCAACGCCGCCTTAAGAGGGTTAAGATGCAGAAAATCCAGAATTATTCATCCAGAAGCAAAGGACCATAAAAGAAACCTTAAAAAGCCTTTAGGAAGCCTCTGGACACGTGGTAAATTTATGTCGCACTGTTAGGTAAGTGAAATATCACATTGTTACCTGGTTCTTCCCACTGCATTGTGGGAGTTGACCGTATCCGTGCGGCTCTTCTTGGGTCTCGATGGCTCAAATGGCGGAAACTCTCCTCGCCTCTTCTTGCTGATGTCGTCGTCCCCTCCCTGTATCTCCCAGGTGAGCTGAGCGACAGGTGTGGACGGGTCCTCGGCGCTCTTGTCCAGCCTGCGGATGTTGTGGCTGAACTTTGAGGGGTCGTACTTCTGGGTTCGAGCTTTGCTGCCTTTCTGACACCGGAGCTGCAGGACGGGGAGGACTCGACCGAATTTACTGACGACCCAGTCCTGAAAACAAAACACACAAGAGACCCTCAACACCTCCGTCCTTACACACCTGAGCATTTGTTTCTTTCACAAATTAGATTTGATTTCACGATTCAGGGAGGGAGTCGCAGATAACTGGACCTTGTGTCCTGGTATTTCCGTCCCCGGTACGGCAGCCTTCATGGTGAAGTTTTCAACACCAGCTTTACTCAAAGAGTCCAACATCTTTTGTCTCTTATCCTCAGCTTCACGAGGCTGTTGACGCTGCTCCTCCGCCTCCTGCCGCTCCTCAGCCAGTCTGAGACACACAAACCAAGTGAGTCAGACAGAAACTACCATCAAACAATATCACTGCAGCATCATCTTTGAGATATCAGTATCATTAAACCTGCACCTCCTCATGTATTCTTATACTTTCCCCTTAACTGGGTAAACAAGTCTCCACTCTAAAACAGCAGTAGTATAAAATCTGAGACTTAATTCTTCCTTTTTCTAAATGTGACTGACCTGTGAAGAAAACTCTCCTTAGCTGTTTCAATCTGCAGAGTTCCTCCTTTCCATTTGGATTTGTTCAGCACTGTCATGCCTTTAGAGGAAACACACACATCATGAACAAGAAAAGTAAAAATCTAAAGTTGTTGAGGTTAAGCAGAAGCTCGTTTCACTCACATTTCTTTAAGTCAGCATCAGAAATTTCGATGTTAATGTAGCCGAAGGTTTTGTAAGGAACACCTGGAGGATGAATAACAGGGTTTAGAATACACGCAGGATAATGAGAGAAACATAAAACCAGTGAAGTTCAACATCTTGCAGGTGACTGACTGATTCCTCACCTTCATCATCTCTCCTGGTCCGGAGCTCCACGTCTCCCACGTCTCCAAATTTTCCGAATCGATCCTTCAGATCTTTCTGGGTGACTGTGTGGCTCAACCCTCCGACGTAAAGCCGCCGCATTGCTCTGTTTCCTGAACAACACGGTTACTGCAGGGAGATCAAACACAAGAATAAGCATCTGTTTATTTATTTTTTCATGCATGGATAAAAACAGCTGGATGTTCAGGTTGCATATTTGCTTTAAAGCATATTATTTGAGTTATCATTAAGAGTCTTAATGAGTTAACCTTCACTTTCTTAGTATTTTCAAAATGTTTTACCCTTTTCTTTTCATTCACAAACCACCAAGGTCATAATCAATGCTTTTTTACTTGAATGCAAACTTGTAAATACACCTGAATTTAAGATTTTGGAAATGTATTTGGACTTATATTAACTTTTACAGCAGAGTAGGTTGTATCTTACTGACAGCAAGAAAAAAAAAATCAGCTTTCTACATATGCTTAACGTTTTTGTAAATACATGAAAAGCATCAGTGTCTGCTAGAGGTGAGTATTGGTAAAAACTTCATGATAAGATACACATCACAATACTAGGGTCACAATACAATAGATGATGTATATGAGAACAAATTAAGTCAAAACTATTTGATTGAAAACAACTTTTTCATTATATTATGTTTGAAATAAGTGTTACATATACACATACACTTAACTTGAAAACATTAAGTGCATCAAGTCACTTGAATTTATGCTACAAAGAAATGATCATTCTTGTATTCCTTTAACGGTGTATTGAAAGTATCCTAACCTGCAGTGAAGCTCACACTGTAATCCAACACATGAGGAACAAAGTGCTTTTGAGTTACTGACAGCACAACAATAAGTATTGTTATATTAATTGTATTTTACTTCCAATTCAGCTAAAATATGAGATTAAATGACATTATCTTTCTCTAACAGTGTGACCAGAATCTGAACAGTTACAGTAACCCCACAAAGATAAAGTTTGATGCAGAGATCAGTTCATAGATCTTAATAAAACAGGTCAGTATGATGAGATTGACATGTTCACAACCACACAGCAAAGAGATTTTCCTGTTTATCTATTTTAAAACGAGCCGACGTTAAACAAAGGTAAAACACTTTACCCACATTGATTTATTTACAAATGCGCAGGTGATAAAATCGCGTATGAATAACAGGGAATATTAATTCTGATAGAAACAACTCAAAGAACCAACAAATGTTTACCTCACATGTATCCAGCTGGTGTTACCTTTAATTCCGTCCGGGGCTGTGACCGTTCGACTCCTTTCCGGATTTGTTTCCGTGAGACAAAAGGGTTCCGCTGCTATTTGGAAATATTAGAAACACATTGCAAAACATTTTTAAATTTTATAGTTTGCACTGAGACGTGTAAAAGTCACAAGGTTTTATGTTTTCTCTTAGTTTCCTCAATAACGCATCAGTTTCCATTGAACAGCTTTAACGTGCATACTTTACTTGACAGATGTGGAGCTCAACACTGTGAGGGGGGGGATCGTGCGATTCCAAGCTCCGGTAAAATATAAATAATGAGTTTTTTTTTTTAATTCAATAATAAAGGTGTGTGTGTCTTATTTTGGAAATGAAAAAAATAATGTGAGTTCAACTGCCCCGGTTGGCCAAATTGTTTAACCGTTCGTAACTGAATTACTGTCTCCCCCCGTGTTAAACCGGTGAGATGGTCCCGCCCAGACTGCGCGCGAGGCTCCTTGCTGTTTAGTTTTCATATAGAAGCCTCGAGACCCGGGCAGCTCCGCTCAACGACCGTTGGAGTGATTTTCTGGTAAATTAACCAAATAACACTCTTTTATGGTCGTGTATTAAATACTTTCATCAATTTTTATTCAGAGAAAATCGAGAAAAGTCGTTGAGTGAAGTTTAGACACAGTCCTTTTCACTTATCCGTCAACACTTTATCCAAATTCGTCGTCGTCGTCATCCTTATTAGTTTAATTGTTAATTTAACCGTTATAAACGTCCGTTTAGTGACGCAGATTGTGAACTAGCCGTTGAGAAGTTGCGAACCGTTCACACATACATGAACAAAAAAGTGAAACGCCCCCCTTATAAAGACTGGCCACCCAATACAACACACTTTTTTATGTTGGGTTAAAAGATCAAATTTACTTATCTTCCTTATTTAAGCGTCCGTGTATTAGGAAACTAATTTTCCACCTTGATACATGGGGATTTCTATGGACAACCACTCAGTAGAAATATCGACCCACTATTAACATCCTACACCTCCAGTTTTATTTTATTGGACCACTAATTTGTCCTTCAAAGTGTCCTTCAAAGTTTAATATTACAGCCTAGATTTAAAAGAAAAATATTCAGAGTATTGTGCTATGATGAATGCAAGGGCTTTGAACCAGAATTTCTTCCCAATTGGTTCGTTCTTTAAAACCTCTGGTTAAAAGCCGGGCAAGGTCACTAAAAATGTAAACAAGAGGCAGAGGAAATTTCAGTCACACCAGTGAGATTGCTGGAGTTGGCTGGGATACAATGCAGATAATAATTCAGTCCTTTGCCAAATTTGCCGATCAATGTCAATATATGCAGACAGTAAGTTGAGTATAGACGATATAAGGTAGTTGTTTGTTGGAATGAATTTGTTCTCTCTTCATGTGTTTGGGTTTTCAGTTGCACTCCATGATTCACATTCTAGAACCAGTTAGAACCAAAAAAATTGTTCTTAAACTGGTTCTATGCCACCCATAGGACTTTCAGTTGATAGATGTAACATTGGCGCCTTCTAATGGGCTGTTATTTCTCACAACAAACATTGGACTCATCAGCCCTGACTGTGCATTATCAGAGGTTGACATTGCGGTAAATTTGCCGCTGACCCTAATCTCCTAATTTATTAACAGACCTGATGAGAGAATAAATTCACGCCTACAAAAAAACGACCTTATATCGTCTATACTCAACTTACTGTCTGCTTATGTTGACATTGATCAGCAGATTTGGCAAAGGACTGAATTGTTATCTGCATTGTATCCCAGCCAACTCCAGCAATCTCACTAGTTTGACTGCAATTTCCTCTGCCTCTTGTTTACATTTTAAGTGACCTTGCCCGGTTTTTAACCAGAGGTTTTAAAAACATTTTATGGGTAAAAATGAGAAAAACCCTGTATGGCAACCTGTGTGCATTTGAAATCTGACGTTTTTAGTGCACTGGCGGGAAAGGGGGTTAGAGATTCTGCTCTAGAATATCAAAAAAAATTCAAAGTTTCTGGTTTGGTTTTTGCTCTGAAAATGGTTCAAAGCCCTGCTTTTTGATGCAGCAGCTGTGATGAGTGTCATATTTCTGTTTGTCTAACAATAAACCCATATGATTCAGTCAGTCAGAATGGAGGAGATGAGCAAGGAGAACAATGAGGAGGTGAAGATGCTGGAGGCTGAGATCGAGCATCTCCAGGCTGAAGTTGAAGCTTTGCAGCGCCAACATCAAGACAACCAGAGTGAAATGACTCTCCAGTTCAGTGGAAAAGTACAGGATGCCATGTGAGTTTATCTCTCTTGTAGCACCATTTAAAATAAGGTTTTACAAAGCACAGAAAAACAATGTGGACAATAATTCAGCCAATCAGAACAAACCATGAGCAACATAAGGAGTAAATGAATCATCTGTCCTAACAGGTCATTTTTGGTTGGACAAACTCAAGGAGACGGACTAGAGAAGGTGATGTTGAGACTTAAGGAGGAGGTGGAGGAGATGGAGGAGGATCTGAAGATGCAGACACAGATGAATGGCATCTGTCTGAACAGCTGCACCATTAAGACTCTGCAAAGCAGTAAGAGTACTAAGTATCAAAATAAATATCTTTGGATCTTTGTCAGATTTATTATTCAAAATGATCATTGGTTGAACAGATATATTTTTCAGTTCCTCCAGGTGCCCACTAGGACGCAGTAGAGCAGTATTTTAGAATATATCCTTATTGTATTTCACCTACTGCTCAGGAAATGCAACATTACACTTGTAAAGTCAAAAGATGCTGCTCACATATTTGAAGACAGACATGAGGAATAAAAAAATGAGGATGTTTGATTAGAGAAGGGATGCATTGAATGCTTAAAATGCTATGTTTTCAATTTTTCAAACTTATTTAATCATCTACAATGGAACAAAGAATGATTTGCGCTTGTTTCTCCTAGGGGACAATAAGCTGGTTCAGCAGCACTGTGTTTCAGGTCAGTGCTCTGAACTGGTGTTTCAGGTGGAGTTCCAGCTCTCTGAGGTCAAGGTGAGTCATTCCTGTTTTTACACGACAACCTACAACCCCTCATTTTAGCTGTCAGCCTTTTCAATACATTGATTCACGTTCGTTTTGATTAATTAAAAGTTACAAGCTTCGCATAATTGAGGTTAAAGCTGGCTGAGCTGGCAAGTAGGAACACTGTAACTGTTAGTAGAGGAGTTAAAAAGCCTGTTCACACTTTTTACTGACTGAAAGCTTAAGTGACGTATCTAAAATCTGTGGATTTAGATTAAAAATACATTTCAAAGAGACAAAAATCACATTGGTTGATTGGGTTATTGTGCGAGTTTATGCTGTGTTCGCCAGCAGAGGGCGGCACAGGGCCGTGCTGAGCGGTCCGTTAATGGGGCATCAGGTTTAAAGTTTTCCCAGCAGATCTTCAGCAGCTGTCAGACCAAAAGAACATTAAAGAAAAACCTTAATCACATCCAAAGTGTCATCAAATCAGTGAACAAACAAACAAACAAACTATCAGAGCGGAGGGAGCAGTGAAACATAGTGGGAACAGTAACTTTGCAAACAGAGACATTAGCTTTTTATCGTTGTGTTAAAAGAATTTAGTTCACATGAGATAAGACAGATTAACTGTGATAATGATATTTAAATGCTCAAGAATTATATCACCGCAGCTCTCCAGGAACAACTGGTTAAACTTTGAAATATTTTTACTATGTCGCTGTTTGGAACACACACAAACTCCTTTGCGTAATCTCTTTCGGACATTCAGTCAAAGCCAGCTTGCAACTTTCTAATTCAAATCAGGAAATACACAAAAAAACTCCACTCATGATCAATGATTGGCCTCCCAGGATGATGCGTTTGGCAGGATTTCTGTTGCCCTTATTCAGAACTTGACAGTTTTGAATTCTCTGGCATGTTTTTGTCTCTTTGGAGGCTCAGCGCTCAGCTTTACCTCCAGGCCTTTCAGAGGAACCACATGGACCAAAACAGTTTAACAACAACAATGACTGACCCTTGTCTGAAGCCTGAATGTATAAAGTCAGCAGTATTTGTGATTTTATGAGTGAGATTGAGTAAAACTGTGATCTGTAATCATGCTTCGTGTAGGTCCTCTGGCTTTAATTCTGAAGTAACCACGAGAACAGCTGGTTTCATTGAACTCCCCCTCGCCTGGTCTGTGTCATTAAAATTCTAGTATAAATACAGTTTATTAAAAACATCAATTATTTGTCTGTGCAATTTGAAAACAGTCACTTTGTAAACATCACCCTTTAATTCAAGTTTGAATAATGATCTTTTTTAATATTACAGCATGTTATGAGCACGTTTTAGAGCAGTTTTTTTATTCAGCGATGGTACCAGTTTGAAACCAATCACAGATGTGATTCAGAAATCTTCTCCTCTCTGGTGTGATGGGTGTTTTGGGGAATGGTTGGTGAAACAAGCTTGTTTTCTTTCCATCTAAAAGAGTTGAATGTTGTTAAGGATTTTATCGGTTTATTCTTACTACTGCAATATGTTTTGAAAATGTATATCTTTTTTTCCATTCAGAAAACTTATAGTGTTACCATATAATTAAGTTAATTAAATTTATTTATTTGATATTTTTGCAAAACAGGTCGGCAAAATAAGCATAAGCTTCAGCCTACACCCTTTCTATTAGCTTCAGCCATGATGTGCTATTTGAATCTATAATGTATTTGTTGTGGGTGGTCTTTAAATGCTAATCAAATTAATTGAATTGAATTAAGCTGATGTACTAACTGGGTGCACTGTGTATTGCATCTGAGAAATAAGCAAAATAGTGAGCGCAATCCATTTAGTGCGTCTGCCTTCACGAGTATGCAGATTATATGCAGATTATCAGAAAAATACCTCGCAAGAGCAAAATACACTGGAGTGGAGATGCAAATGTATACCTGAAACCTATAGCGCACAGTTTTTTTGTCTTTATCTAGCACATTTTAAAGGTAGGTGCAAACTGGCACATTGTTGCACACAAACAGCTGCGGTAATTATGGTGAAAAGGGGACAAAAATGCAATGACAGTCGAGGGAAAGAGAAATATGTCAGCATCTTTTCACCGTCAGAAATAAAAACAGACATATTGTCTATTCAGCAATGCCACTTTTGAGCAGCTAGATGGGCTAAGGGCTGATTTGGAGCGAGTCACATAATCAGGGTTCCTGCACATCCATGAAAAGTTTTAAAAAGTCTTAAATTCATTAAATTGTTGTATTCTGATCTTAAGTAAATTACTCAAAGGTCTTAAATCTGCCAGGGCGGGTTTGTTAATGTTTTACTGTTTGTCTCTTTTTCACGGGACTTTTTTAGAAGGAGACGTAGAGGAGATACTGACTTACAAAGTGCGTATCTACATTTTTGTCTGCATCCTAGTTTGCCAGTCTGTGACTATGGATCACTGTTCGCATTTGTACACACAGTTTTTAACCAGAGAGTTCTGAGGATCACATTATGTTCAGTAAATAGACAAAAAGTAAACTTAAATTGGTCTCGCTGAGTGATACACATGCTATGATTTTTATTCAAAGCGCCATTAAAATGGTCTTAAAAAGTCTTAGATTTGGCTTAGTGAAACCTGCAGGAACCCTGATAAAGAAGCTGTGCTATCACTGCCATATATACGGGAAAACTCGCTGCAATGCTGTATATCCTTGCTTCTGGATCATTCCAGCACATCAGCACGGTCAGTGCTGGCATCTCAAGTACTTTTTCTGGTTTGGTGTCCCACGTATTGAATGCTTTGACATGCAAGATGGGCATGTAAATTCTATTCACATGCAGTCGGGACGCAGTGGATGACTCAAAACACAGCTTTTTAAAGATGTGATTCAATCAAAACATAGAACCCCATCGATGAACTTAAATATTGTGGCATTATTTGAAATGAACCAAACTGAACTTTAACAGCCACTATAGCACAGTAAACCATAGATAACAGTTACAATATATGATAGTGCTGTTGACTGTGTCTCTATTTTTTTCTATTTCCTCCATCCGGATCTCCAGCTCCATAATTTTAAACTTCATTTTTCATTTATAGCCACTCTGCTTCTTCAAACTCTCCATAGTGACAGACGGTAGCACACACAAAATCCTCAATTAAATTGGGTAGTCTGCACCACTTTTCTACCTGCTACCAACTGTGCATGCAATTAGGGGTTTGTAAAAATATAGATTAATTGATGCATCCCAATATCACCGCGCCCAATTCAATATCGATTCAGCAAATCCTCTGAATCGATTCACCTCCTGGCCAGTTGGGGGCGCTGTGCATGTATTGGCAGAGGCAGCAATAGTTTGAACAACATCAGAATGGCAACGAAAGCAAGCAGCATCAGTAGAGTGAAGCCAGCCCCACCAACCTTATGGGCCTCAAAAGGAATATTTAATAGTTGTAAACAGGAACTATAAGTGTTTGTGCATTTCTACTTCTTAAAGAATCAACATTAAAGCAATTAAATCAGCATGAATCAAAGTGCTAACACCTGCAACACACCCACTAATAGCACGTGCAGTGTTTTAGTTTGCACACGCTGGGATTTTAGATCAGACCCTTTAACTTAATGTGTGGCATTGATCTTTGATGGTGTGTGTCCATCCTGCAGGAGGAGCAGAAGTCCAATCGGGCCATCACGGATCTCAACGTAGTGATGGACACCAGTGACCTGAAGGAGTTCAGCAGCTTCCTGTCTGGGTAAGAACTCAAACTGCAGATTTATGTCACACTGATCTCCCTCTGGGTCACAGTAATCAGAATTATCCTCAGTGTTTGTTGGTTTATTCTGTAGATTCATCAAAGCTGATGGGATTTCATGAGTCGAGTGCAGCTAATAAATGAAAACAGAGATCGAGCTGTGATGCTGCAGTTTGTGGTCTGGTAATCAAATCATGACATGAACTGTTGCTCGAAGTTTATTTGTCCACATGCTTCAGACATCGTTGTGTATTTACGTTTGTCTGCAGGGTCAGTTTGTCAAACAGGAGTCCATCAGATGTGAATCAGCTATCAGATGAACTCTGTGTTTGGACTGAAGCCCAGTAGNAGCTGAACGTCCTCACTCACACATCCACTCTGTTCCTCTCTTTCCCCGCTCTTTACTCTCGTTTAACAAGCCTTTCTCACGACAAACATCTCAGCCTTGTTTAGACTGCAGGCAAATCAGGTTTGTTTTTCGAATCCGAGCTTTATTAAAGCACGTCTGCAGATCTTGTCGGATGTTTGAGTCCAGACATCACCAACCTCTCCGCGTGGTTTGCTGTGGTGTACGTGCTTTGTCACAATCCATCACCTCCTCGTCTCAAAATCCAGTCCTGGAGCTGAACTTGGGACAGAGTCATTGGGAGTAGGGCTGAACGATTTAACGTTTTTTGATCGAAATCGCAATTTCAGACATCGTGATCATGTGATCGCTAAAGCTGCGATTTTTTTTCCAGCTCCTGACTGACCCAGGATCTGTTAAATCAGCTGTTTCACACACACCTGTCTTTGAGCGTAAGACTGTTGGGAAAAATCCTTTTTTCCTTTGGATTGTTGTTTATTTAATTTTACTTAACTTGACACACTGAAGGATATTTTGCGCTACATCATTTTTAAAAGTTAAGAGTCAAAGATAGCTCTTTTTGTTTCTCAGTTTTTATGACTAAAAATACAATTTAAAAAGTCCAGTTTAGAAAAAGCAGAAATGGGTGTTAGGTTTTCAGAAGAGTCAAAATTTTTCAACTTATCGAAAAATCTTCTTTTTATTTTTTGTCTCTGTATTTATTTCTCATCATTTTGACTTAAATCTTAGAATTTTGACTTTCTATATCGAAATTTCACCTTTTTATTTCAAAAACTGCCTTTATTTCAAAATGTAGACTTTTTATCTTAGACTCTTGTCATCTTAAAATTTTGACCTTAGATGAGAAAGTTTGGACTTTTTTCACATAATGTTAAATTGATTTCCTAAACTTAAGAAGTTTCACCCATTGACTGTATATAGAATGGACAGTGTGCTTCCGCCTGTCACCGTTCTACGTTTTTGAAGCCAAAAAACCCCGTTTCTCTACGGCGGTAACACGTCGGTCTCAGACGCGTCATCTCTTAAAGGTCACCTCGGTTCATTTTTTCTCTTTATTTTTATAAATAAAGAAGAAGAAGTCTTCCAAATCAGAGGAAAACCGAGAAAGGACTTCAAAGAATATAGGGGCTTAAAAACTACTCACGAACGGCAGCTGTCAACTATCGTAAAACAAAACTTATATCGCAGTTTTTAACGTCCAATAACTAATGAGAAACTAACTTCTCAGAAAAAAAACACCTGAACACCATGCAGCCAGATGACATCATCATACTACCTTAGTGTAAAGATGAGAGAAACGTTTCTACGCGGTATCGTAATTTTTTAAAGTTTTCCCGGCTCCTATCTGGAATACATGGGGAGGCGGGGCTTATGACCTATACTGCAGCCAGACACCAGGGGGCGGGGCTTATGACCTATACTGCAGCCAGACACCAGGGGGCGGGGCNAAAATTGTGAATCCAATTGAAATCGCTGTATCCGCCAGAAAAATCGCAATTAGATCTTTTTCTAAAATGGTTCAACTCGCAAAAGACAACTCGCGTTCCAGTTTTAGCCTCCAGCCTGTGACGCACCTGTACGAGAAAGATCAGAACGGCATTTTAAATTACCTCCAAATGTGGCTTCGTTCCAGTAAAGACAGCATTACTTTAGGTTTATTGCTGTCCACACTTTATTAAACCGATTGGGAAACCATATGTGTGTAACAGAAGTGGATTTAGGCAGGTAGTCTGAACAAGACCTTGACATTTCGAGCACAGGTGTATCCCATTACATTCATGGAGCCTGCATACCATTTAGGTGTGCTGGCTTACTGGAAAGACCTACCTGTATATGGAGCTCAGCCATCGCTTTTATTAGATACACCTGCTCTTTTCCTGCCGGGACTCAAAGATCTGTTCTGAATCTGGTGAGCTGAGATTTGCTCGGTAACGTCTGGAGCTGCTTCTTTTCTGCCAGTCTCTTCTTCTCGCACTCCAGGAAAATACAAACTTCTTTCCATCAGAGTGAGTGTGAGGTGATTGATATTTTCAACACACAATCTCTGTGGGACTGTAACTGTTTTAAGTCATGTTAGGCCGCAGATTTTTATTGGTTCTGTCTTTATCTACAAAGATTAGTTTCAATCGTGATGAACGGCGGTTAATGTTTACGAAGGGACTTTTTCTTTGTTACTGAGCTGTGACTTCTTGCACCAATTGAACTGGAAATAAAAGCAAATAATGATCAGGCTTAAAATCATCTGTTTGAAGTTAAAGCTCCTGTGGGGAGTTAAAGAGCACATCAAAATCCAGATACACGCCTCTCCATGACCTTCAGAGGAAAGTCAAAAATCTGTCAGCAGAATTATTTCACTGCGCACGACTGAAACAAACTTACCCTTTTTTTTTTACGTTTTTATGGCAGAGATTTCTGATGAGTTATGAAGTTTAGCAGTGGCATGTGCAGACATTTTAAAGGGCAGGGGCGAAAGAGGAAAAAAGGCACATAGAGTTTTCATTTTGGCTCCCAAGATGGCACATTAGTACATGTTTGGCTCCTAAAAGGGTTAGTTTATCTTCTTTTAACCAACCGAAGGGGTAAATAAGTGTGGTTCACAAACTAGGAGGGCACTACAGTATTTGTTTTAGATCGGAAGAAGACACTTTAGCAAGCGTTTGCCTCCCAAGACCGCACTTTTGCGCATGTTGGCTTCACGGAGGCTTCACTTTAGTTTGCATTATGGCTACCCAGCGGGCACTTTTGTGTACTAGAAGGCCCTAGAAGGCATCTTAATATGAATTTTAGCTCCCAAGAGAGCACTTTAGCATTTTTTGGCTACTAAGAAAGTACTTTAACACGTGTTGTTGCTCCCAGGAGGGCAGTTTATCATGTTTTTAATCAGCCAGGGGGCAGATTAGTGTGGTACACAAACCAGGAGGGCACTTCAGCATTTGCAAGTATTGCAAATTAGCACCTGTGCTAAGATACTCAAACAAAGCATCTGGTTTGTCCAATGCTATTGTGATGTCCACATAAAAAAAAAAAAATAGAATAAAAATAATGAATAAAAGAGGGCATTTAAGAATGTTTGGTTCCAAAGAGGGCACTGTGGCATTTATTTGCCTTCATAGAGGGCACTTCTGTTTGCGTTTAAGCTCCCCAAGACAGCACTTTTGCATATTTTTGCTTCATAGAGAGCACTTGAGCATGTTTTATCCTCCAGGTAGGCAGTTTATCATGTTTTATACCAGCTGAAGGGGCAGATTAGTTTGGTACACTAACTAGGAGGGTACTTCAGCATTTGTTTTGGCTCCAGAGAAGGCACTTTAGCATACGTTTGGTCCTCAGAGAGCACTTTAGCGTGCACTCAGGCCCCTAAGAGAGCATTCCAGGGTATTTTGTCACCCAAGAGGGCACTTAAGCGTTTGTTTACTTCCCAGCAGAGCAGTTTAATATGTTCTCACCAGCTGAAGGAGCAGATTAGTGTTGTTCTCCAACAAGGAGGGCGCCTGGCCTCTAAAAAGGCACTTAAGTGCAAGTATGGTTCCCAAGAGGACACTTTAGTGCGCCTTTTTTTACACCAATTTGGCCATGAGGGAAAGCACCCTACGCCCCCCACCTGTGCACACCCCTGAAGTTCAGTGTCAAAATGAAGCAATGTGAACTTTGACATTTGTAGGACAGAACTCAGACTGTATAATGAGTGGACGTAACGACGTTCGGCTCAAACTGAAGCCTCCAGCAGATGCCCCGCCCCCTGGTGTCTGGCTGCAGTATAGGTCATAAGCCCCGCCTCCCCATGTATTCCAGATATGAGCCGGGAAAACTTTAAAAAATGACGATACCTCGTAGAAACGTTTCTCTCATCTTTACGCTAAGGTAGTATGATGATGTCATCTGGCTGCATGGTGTTCAGGTGTTTTTTTTTTCTGAGAAGTTAGTTTCTCATTAGTTATTAGACGTTAAAAACCGTGTTATAA
Organism: Thalassoma bifasciatum; assembly: GCA_008086565.1. Taxonomy (NCBI): domain Eukaryota; kingdom Metazoa; phylum Chordata; class Actinopteri; order Labriformes; family Labridae; genus Thalassoma; species Thalassoma bifasciatum. The sequence goes on along the minus strand of RPOG01002576.1, from coordinate 25,559 downwards.
GTTTCGTTTTACGATAGTTGACAGCTGCCGTTAGTGAGTAGTTTTTATCGGGGATATAAGAAACTTCAGGAAAGAACCAAAAGGAGACTAAACCTTCTGAAGAAGAAGAAATAAATATTTTTATTCCTCTTTTTTTCTTGGCTCCACTGGAAATTCTCTACTGCACAGACTCTGGCTGCACAATGGCGGCTAGAGAAACAGGGTTTTTTGGCTTCAAAAACGTAGAATGGTGACAGGAGGAGCCACGCTGTCCATTCAATATACAGTCAATGGGACAGAATCAGCAAAGACTCACAGGGGGCGCCCGAATCACCACAAACTCAAAGTTTCCCACTGCAGCTTTAAATTCCTCATTTGTATTTTTGGTTGTGTACGTTTCGACATTTCTAAAAAAGAGAAGCGCTATGATTCTATGATTTTCTGTTTGCACTGTTGTCCTCTTTGTTAACTTCGTTTTTCTTTTTGTGGGAAACCAGTTTTTTTCGAGATATCAGTCTGACTGAGCAGTGGAGTAAAATACAACGAAGTTTAATATTTAATCTCTGATTCTGATGAAAGTCCGGCTCTGGAGCCAGTGTTGGTTTCTCAGCTCTTGGCAGCAGTGAAAACGTGGCGGGAACAGTGGAAAAGGACCCGCTGCCTCAGTGGATACAAAAGACTCTTTCTAAAGTAATGAAAACACAAGAGTTCATATTTTTAGCTGATTATACCACAAAAAAAAACGACATACTTGTGAACTTTATACTCCCATTGTGCCAACAAACACCATAAAACCTTCACAAGGATCTTTTAAAGGTGTTGCAGTTGTTGTGTTTGTGCTCAGAAGCTTTTCCATCCACAGTCGGCCAGACAGCGTTTGTTCTGTCTGTACATCAGCGCTATAAAGCAGGAGTCTGATTTGCTCTATATCTGAGGTCCAACCGCATCTGGATTGTATGGTCCAGTCTGCAGAATCTGGCAAACAACAGACGGAAAAATACTGAAGATAATGATTCTGACACACTGTAGCCTTCTCCAAGTCTGTGTGTGTGTTACAGAGAGAGAGAGACAGCCCCAGTTTTACAGCCAAATTCAGACTGATAATCTTTGTTAAATCAAGCTGGTGGTAACTGTTAAAGATAATAACTGACACAGTGACTTTTATTGGTTGTTTTGATCCAGCAGACACATGTTTTTTCCACATCTGTCCTCCTGTCCCCCTCCAGTGCTTTCTTAACTTTGTTAGTCTTCAGAGTTAGACTGTGACGACCTGAGCTGCAAAGTGAAAGCAGCGGAGAAGTTCAGCTTCTGTCCTATGTTTCTGAAGAAGTGTGCAGAAGAAAAGACAGCGCCACTGTTTTCATACTTCAAATCAAAAACATTGTTTGAGTTAAAATATTGTGATCTTACAGGGGAATTTTTCAGCTTTACATCACTGGAAAAACTACCTGATGATGTGTTTGCAGTATTAATGTCCTAAATTATTAAAAATGTTGATTTTCTTTCTTTCTGAAGAGCAAGCTGCGTCCGAAGAAGATTCCTTTGATCTGTGAATTATCCGAGAATAAAACTTGATTTTGTTTTACATTACTGTTAATGCTGTAGAATTTGTGTAAAATAACTGAGATACAAGGATATTATATCGAGTTACATCAGCAAACTAGACAGAGTACCATGCAAACTTAATGTTTAGAATGATTACAGTGGGAGTAACTTTGAACAAAAATCAGAATCAGAAATACTTTATTAATCCCAGGGGGAAATTCAGTGTTACCATAGCTCTTAATATGACACAGCAGGAAGAAAATAAATGGGATAGAGGCAATCAAATAAGTACAAAATAAGCAGTAAGAACCAAAAGCAACAAGCAGCAAAAATAAAGCAATATTTAAACTATGTACATTGTGATTGTATAAGGATAAGCAGTGTTAAACAGATATTACACACTAAACCCTGATCGACTTGTGAAAGCTGATAATTAATTTGTGTGTATACCATTAAAAAGAATAATAAGTCAGAGCTGATGGTTTGCCAATCATTTAAATCCAATAATTAATTGGTAAAAGTGCAAAGAAATGTCAAATTGTGAATCTGAAAAATTCACTTGTTTTCAATAAAATAAACCCTCATCTTGAACTAGTTGTCGGCACTAAATTTCAAAAAAGCTTGGACATGACCATGTTTAATGCTCTGTTGCGCCACCTGTCCTTTCAACAACATACTATGAAGTTTGGGAAAACCAAGCGTCAACCTCCGGTCTGAAAAAATGAGACAACATGGAAGTGCTAAAAAAAGCTGCTGTTCCTCCAGTGAAAGCTTGAGGAAGAACCGGAAGTCACGTACACACAAACCATAGACTGTATAAAACATGGACGTAGTCTCCGTGACGTCGCCCGTCTGTTACTGCAGCTCTGTTTTCAGGCTAAACGACGGGCGCGGCCATATTGGAATTGGGACGAGTGACGAGTGCCCAAACTCACAGCTATTGGGCGCCCGTCAGTCACGTGATCTGAGCTGTGGCTCTGATTGGGTAAGCTCTCGATCCTAATATTTTCCAAACGGCCGAGTTAGAAAAAAAATCACTCCCCTCACAGTGTGTGCCGTTAGTGAAATAAGCGATCCAGATGGGGGACAGAGTTTGTACCAGACTTTAAATACGATAATTTCAGCTCTGAAAACGACCTTTTTCCCGTCCACTTGTACAGGACTTCTGGTGCTTCTGGAGCCAACCTCAAGCGGTCACTGGAGGAACAGCAGCTTTTTAGCACTTCCGTGTTTTCTCATTTTTTCAGACTGGAGGTTGCCGCATGACACAAACGCAAAAAAAAGCAGTTTTCAGAGCTGAAATTAGCGTATTAAAAGCCTGGTACTCTAAACTCTGTCTCTTGTGTGTATCACTAATTTCACTAACAGCACACACTCTGAGAGGGGTGAATTTTTTTCTAACTCGGCCGTTTGGAAGATATTAGGATCGAGAGCTTACCCAATCAGAGCCACAGCTCAGATCACGTGACTGACGGGCGCCCAATAGCTGTGAGTTTGGGCACTCGTCACTCGTCCCATTTCCAATATGGCTGCGCCCGTCGTTTAGCCTCAAAACAGAGCTGCAGTAACAGACGGGTGACGTCACGGAGACTACGTCCATGTTTTATACAGTCGATGGGGAAAACTTAAAACCTGTTTTGTAAAGTGAAATGTAAAGCTCAACGTTATGTGATCTTTTTTGACACTTAATGATACTCAAAAGATTTTTTCGTGGACGATGAGTCAGGACTTCAGGCAGGTCGGTTAGTATCCAGATTCTTCTACCTTAGAGCGATGCTGTTGCATTAGCAGACTTTAAAAATGTCATTTTATCAGAATTTTAAACCGTGTCCTGACTGTCTTTAGAATAAGAATTGAACTTGAGTTGAAAAATCAAAGTTTCCCCTGATTAAAGCTTGTGTGGGAAACGTATAGTCGGTGTGTGTCCATTTTTGGCGACATTTGTGGACTAAAGACTGCATCTCCTCTCTTTATTGATCTTGCCTTTGTTGTATTTTCTCAGACAAGGCTGTTTCAGAAGCAAACTGTCAACCACCATCTCAGTGATGAAGAAAACTATACAAATAAAAGAAACTTTCTTCTCGCTGATGGTCAGTTTTAATTTCAGTCTCTTTAAAAAGCAGCTGAAAACTTCTCACTGAACTTTTAGGTTTGGATCTCACACAACGTTGTGATCCTTTTTCCGCTGTTTTCTATAAACAAATTTCACTCTTATTTGGGACGATGAACTAAAGCCACTAAACTTTCCGCACCAACAATCTTCATTAGAGTTACTACATGACAGATTTCTGTTTTTATAACCCGTATGTTTTAAATAGCTCAACGCTGATGATATAATCTGACTTCATCATTCATCCAGTCGTGACAAAATCAGTCCAATAAACCAAAATCAAATTGAGGATACGCTTCTCTTGCTGTTTTTAATTTTGATGGTGCTCCAGTAAATGAGAGGGTGCTGCCATGTTTCCATCAGCTCTGTGTGGAATAACAGTCGTCTGGAAACTTCACCCGGCTGCCGTCTAGCCCCAGGCCCCCATGGAAAACTCTGGAAAGTCCTTCAAAGAATGTCCCAGGCTCGCTCAGACTGAAAGAACCAGACTACGACACAGACTTTTTTTTTTTTTTTGCTATTGTCATTGTGATATACATCCATGGTATGTCACATACCGCACATTTTTACCCTTTATTCTTCAGTCTCAAGGCAGGAAATAAAACTCTACTCTGCTCTTTGAACCAAAGGTTGAACAGTTTGTGTTATAAAAGTTCATAGTTCGTTTGTAAGTCCACCAATGTTTTTTCTGTCATTTCAGGGTGGAGGAAAGAAACGATCTTCTGCTGTTCTTCAGGACTCTCAGGACCTTCTCCAACAGATGTGACGACCGAAACAGAACCTTTGAGCACTTCCAGGTGAGTGAAGACACACCTGTGACTGTGCTGTCTGTCGTCCACCAAGGTTCAAAGTGGATAAGTTCCATGATTTTCACCTTTGTGTGAGGCTGCAGCGGGAAAATTTCGTTTGTATTGACTCATGATTTGGTCAAGTTGGTCTTTTACTTCTTTAAAAAGTGTTGAAACCACAGTCTAGTCACCTGGCAAACTAATACAGAAAGTCCACATCTCAGTCAAATCAGCTGCACTCAATGCATATTTATATTTATGTTAAACTCCCAATCACAGTAAACTTGTTGTTTCAATGTAAAAATATGATGAAAGGGCTGCCTTAAAGCTTTATATTTGGTCAACAAATAACTTTGTTGTTTGACGTCATCTTCATCAAATAAGATGTATTGTGTCAATTCTTATCTTAGTTTGGTTGATTGGTGGATGTTGGTTAACTCAGGTTAACGTAACTAACATAAATACTTCATGTCAACTCACATAAACTTCCCAGTTATTACCTTTTTGTTTACGTTTATCTAAATTTTATTTGTTAGTTGACTTGACTTTTTCTGATAGTGGTTTGAAATGCATCTCAAATGAACTCTACAGTGAAAGATATATCGTCATCATATTGGTGCAGAGATATGAAAATTCAAGATATTAATATCCCAATATAGATTATATCGAAGAAATCATCGATGTAGATTTTCCCAACTCCCCCTGCATATAAAGCTCAGACAGTCACATGATTATTGGTGAGTTTATGTTAATGTTGATGACTGACAGTGAGATCAAATCAATTAACAACACTTTACACATCACGTTATATTATGATGCTTTTACTTTTCTGAAAAATACTTAGTTTTCACTAAATCCAGAGTCATATTGTAACGCATCAATATCTAGATATCTGGCATTAATATCAAGATATAAAATTTGTCCATATCCTTCAGCCCTGCTCTATAGTTCTGTAAATCATGGAGTTCAGCCCACCAGTGCCATTGAGCAACTTTTTTCATTATTTTGACGTCACTCATGGTGTAACTGTTAGGTTACAATTCACAAAGGCACTCTGGGTATTACTGGAATGCTGTAGCTTTACTTAACAGCCGGGAGGGGCTAAGGTGCTTGTGAAGTCAACATACATCGCTAATTCAATTGGACGTATAACCTCAAGTCGAAATATGTTTTGTAGTTGAGACACTGCCAACTCATAATGAAGTGTTATCACGCCAACTTCATTAATCAACATCATTACAGTTGTTATGAGTTAATGAAAAAGGTTAAAGGAGCAAAATCATTGTTTTATCCTTGCTGGCTTTTTGTCAATTGTTTGCACTTCCACGAGTTTGTTACTTGGTTGGATTTAATCTTCACCTCCGCTCAACCTTTGCTGGGTCTCACCCTCATCGTCCAACAGTGGAGCCTTCTTATCTTGTCTGAAGCACTAGATTCTGGTTTTATGCTTCTAAATGACAGTAAAACTTGTGTGCTCGCTTTGCTTGGCATCTTTTCAACGCCCACTGAAAAGATGAGTCAGCAGATTTGAAAGAAGAAGCAATCCAAGGTGAGAGAATTCTTATCAGAGCTGTTTACCAAACTGGCTCCTCTGAAAGTTTGTTAACGATTAGTGCAAGAAAAACAGTAGCAGCCAGGGTAAAAAAAAGGATTATTTGGACTGATTTTATGTGATAGATAGACAAGTGCACAGTTATGTAGGTCTCAGGGTGTCTTTTTTTTGTAAAACATGACAGAGTAGCTCATATTTTCAGCCTCAGTCCAGATATGTGAGTTTAAGGGATCAGATGTGTCTCGAAAGTATTTGGAGCTCAGGTAAATTTCTCCCTACAGTCTCTTTATGGTCTTGACTGTTGGATTTGTGCAAATCTTTTTAAAACAGCTCTGTCATTGATTGTGCAGCAGGTAAGTTTCATTTCGCTTTCAGGAACTTGAGCAGGTAAAGTCATGAATTCAATCCTACATACAGCGGGTAAGTTTCATATTTTTCTCAGGTTGTGATTGAGGTAAGTATCACTTTTTTTTCAGGCTGTGCTGGAAGTAAGTATCACTTTTTATCTCCAGGTGTGAAGCAGGTGAGTCAAAGAACACTCAAGTGAATACACATAGTTTTACTTGTGCACCTGCAAAGTCTCGTCAGAAGACCCATTTTACATTAGTTTGTACTGAATGAATACTCAGATTTAAGGTCGACAAAGTTCTGACTTTCTTTATAAAGAGTTGAAAAATGAAGGTTGTTGCAGTGGGTGAGAAGCACTGTGGGAATGGAAAATGTCAGGGTGTTACTTGGTTGAAGTGGTAGCAGTTAAATGTCAAAGTGTAAATCAACCCGAGAAGCAATATGGAACCTATTCTCCTGTTTACTCTGAGAATCTAAAGGTCTGCCAAGTTGGCTCAGCTAAAGAAGGTTTAACCCACATTTTCCATACTAGTCCGTGTGCTCTGAACTCTTATTTAGCTTTCGTTTAATTTTCTTCAGGGTTCATCATGGAAAAAAATATAATTTCCTTTGTAAGAATTCTGATGTAATGTGGGTAAAGCTTTGTGTGCTGGATCCCATATTTAAATCACTTACAGACATAAACATGAATTGACGTGGAAAGAAATAAAAACAAAAAATACAAAGACTTCAGATATAGGACAGGAATCCTAACATTTTACACAACGACCTTAGATTGTCATTTGGCCTGTCACCTGTTTGTTACCATAATTTAAATACTCTGCAAAGACCAATGCATCAACAACAAATGCAAGTACTGCAATTATCCAAATATGTGAGGTTAGTTTCATGAGAGTTTAAACATTTATAAACATTAATGAACCGTTAAATTTACCCTAAATTTGTAAGGGCTGTATTTTTTTATACTTAGACCACAAAAGAAACTGTTTTCCGACTGTATTGCGGTTCGCAAGTCTCTAATACTATTGGGGAAAGTGTAGCAGTGTTAACAATTTAAGAAAAGACCGCAATCTTTATTTGATAGAACTAAAGCTCTGACTACATGACATCAGTCTCAAGCTAAGGACTCTCTTGGTTTCGGCCTGATTTGGTTGCTATTGAGCCAGGAAAAAGATTAAGTACATCAAATATGAGGTATGGAAAAAGAATCCCACATATTATGCTCTCATCACAACCGAAAACTCTTCCCTCAGTTATGGTGCAACATCAGACGTAATCCTAAAATAAACTATTAATTTAAAAATGCATCGGTTGTAACTTCTGTTTAAAATACTTCGTCGAAGACAAATCATCACCAAAACAATGATTAGGAACACGATGTAATTAAAAAAAGAAGTTTTATTTAAATATCTTCAAAACAAAAAAAAACAGCCATGTCACACATCTTCCTGTGTACCACTCTTATTCACATCAGTTATCATTTCTGAAGTAGTTCTCAAACGGAAGTATGAGGGACACAAGCAAAGAAAAATAACAAGGAGTAACTTTCACATTACTATAGTTCATAGATACATTTCTCCCCATTTAGCCTCAACTACACATTATAAATAAAAGTTATGAAGCTGGAGAAAGCGTTATTTAAAAACATTTCGATGGTTGTTTTCTTTTGGAAGGCATTTTTCAAATGGCATAATTAACGGGAAGAAATTAATTCACACAATGGCAAAAAACCCACAGTGTTGTGTTCGCGTCTAGTCATTTTTTTGAGAGAACATTCAAATGAGAAAAGTATTTACAGACTGTTCCTGCTGGCGTTATGAGACAATCTAATGGTTATCAGCTGCCTGAGTCAGCTGGGATTGATTTTCTGACATGCACTAAATCTCAAGGCAAAACACAAATATCGTTACAAAAAATGTTTATTCGTTTATTGGATATTTTTCTTGTGGTGTAATTTCATAAACTTCTCTTAACCAAAAATTTGAGAAAATTTGAAACAATAGGCTGGTATTAATTACTCCCATTGTCTGACTGAACCTGGTTCTTATTTGGGGGATGAATTGCTGTACAGTTTCCATCCTATTTCCATTTACTAGAAAGTCGGATATCCTGGATATATACTGCAGGATACATGCACAGGGCATAAAAGTATCAGCTGGGTCGATTTTTTTAAACCAGGAAACATCTAAAAAATGTTGGTTTCTTTTTTCATTTAGTGGCTACAGCTTGTCAGACAAGACTTCTATTTCCCAAACTTTTGTATTTGTTCCATGTGTACGCTCAAAACCTTAAATTCAAACTTGTTTTTTTATCATAGGCCTTGGTGTTGAGATTCTAAAACGAAGCATGCAACAGAATTATACATTACACACATAATGAAAAACTGCACTTGAGTCATGCTTTCTTGCAGTGAACTCCATCAAAATAAGTTCCTGGCAGTCGACACTGAGCACAATGAAAACTGTGGTCTACATCAGTCAAAAGCATTTGTTCAAGAATTAACTTGTTATATGCTTAAATATTTATTTTTTTCTTATAAAAGTGAAACTCCGAGATAGAGATTCTAATCTTTGACAAGGTCTGCCTACTTGACAAACTGCTTCATACAGTAACAAAATGCTCTTAGCAAATAACTTCACAGAAAGTGTGAATATACAAAATCAGTTTTTAGCCAGTGGTATGGATTGTGACTGATCCAATGCCGTCTATGTAGTTTTATCATTCTAGGTGGTCGAGTGACAGGTCAAAATGAAACAATGAATTGGACTGATTTAGTAAAGATCTTGATGCTTTCCACTTGTATGTTTGATTAAATTTGATGCACCAAGACTCTTGCTCGTCTTTTAAAAGTTTTGGAGACTCACATAATCAATGAGTGCCTTTTACCCCCTTACATCACTGGAACTGGATATGACCAGGGTAAAAAAGTGCCTCCCACTGTACACCTTCAGTCCAGTGAGCCATTTCAATTTGACCTGACAAAGTTAGTATCTGCTTTTAGGTTTTCTGAAGTTAAAACATTGACACATTTGAACCCTCAATAGGACCAGTGCCCAAAAATCCAGAGCCTCAAACTATCCTCAGATCTCTTTTGTGGAAAAACGTCTCCATTCGCATCAAAAAAGGATACAGTTGAGTGTCGGCTTGCTCAGCGGTACCGTCCAATGGGCAGAACCTTCATGCAGGTAAAGCTATCAGGATACTTAGACAGTATTACGGGATTGCCATCCATACGAACCTCGTTGAGGCTTGGTCTCAGGTAATAGGTGTCATTTGAACGGCAGAAAGTGTCGATGTTGACGTCAGTGATGTTGTTGTTCTAGAGGGAATGAAAATTAAATTAAATCTGAAACTAAAAGTAGAAATGAACTCATTTGTGTTCTTTTCTGCAATAAGATATACTAACCTGTAGATGTAAGGTCCGGACACTGTGGGGTATGTTTGGAACAGCCTCTAGTTCATTGTCTGCCAGGAACAGAGTGATCAGCTTGGCCATTTTCTGTTGGAGAAAATAAATTCACAAGTAGTTACCCAACTGATACAGATTGATGGGTGTTGTAAGGACCATAACTATGTCTAGTGGCGTCACAGCTTCCAATACAACAACTGTACCCAACAACTTGTGTAAAACCTTTTTATACATTACAATAAGTTAAGATCAATCTTCAAGCTACAGTTCTGGCTCTGCAACACATACAAAAATACCTTCTGTCTGAGATACGGTGAAGTGATGTTGTCTACCTTGAAAGCATTAGCCTTGACACCCTTTGTTTTTAGGTGGTTGTGGTTGGCATTGAATACTGTCAGTTTGGCTGGCAGTATAGGAAGTTTGACCAGTTTGTTCTCAGCGAGGGACAATTCCTCCAGTAGTGATAACTTTGAGAATGCTCCATCATCAATCTCTGAGATCAAGTTCCCCGTCAGGTCAATCCTCTTGAGAGTAACTGTTGAGAAAAGGGATAAACAGTGAGTTATCTGACTCCTTGTAAGTGAAGTGCCCTCTGAAAACCATTTTCAGGAGCTGATGTGTGTAGTCAGAGCTCCCAGCAGTCTTCATGAATAAATACTGTTTGTCTTAGCTTAACACTGTTTCCTACGTCTCATTCCATTTCTACAATGAAACCCAGCTCTATAAATCCCCAAAAAATCCTTTTTGCTGTTGACCTAGTTTGAAGTGTGTCACATTTTACTACAAAAAGCAACAGGGAAGATCCTCAAAGATGTTATTTGATCAGTTGCTCTCCCCACAGGTTAAAGAACTGGACTAATTTCTGAGTGGCATCTTCACTAATATCAATAAGCCTTAGGAAGACAAAGTGATTGCATCAGTAAGACATTATTCATCAAGAATGAGGAAACTGCCAGACTTCAGAGTGTTATTTTTGCCTCACAGATTGTTTAAGTTACAGTTAAGCCATGCGCAATCTGGTTATGATTTTTGTCAGGCTAAATAATGCAGTCAAATGGTTTGGCTTAAAACATCTGGGCAGTCGGTCAGATCACTGCTTGAAGAAAAGCAAGGTAAGGATACATTTTACATTGAAAGATGAGGAAACCGATTGATCAACATACTTGCCTCCTCTGCTATTAGACAGAAGCTGCCAACAAACATTACACATGATAGAATGAACAGTTGTATGCCAGAATGTGGTATTCTGTAAAGCTGAAGCTCAATGCTTCATACTGGCCCAGCTTTTTCCCTTTGGACTTGGGACACAGCCTAAAAAAATCAGAGTTACATAACTCTTTGTTGAATCTTAAATGATAGAATTCATAACCTATGTTTGTTGGATGTCTTGGAATTTGTTCCCACCAAAGTTAGAACATAGTTGAAAACTTTCATGTTCTTTGAACCCTTTTCCTGTGGTGGTCTGCAGTCTGGTTTTAGATTGCAAGAACTTGGATAGCCAGAATGCTATTTAAATCCCTTGTGAAAAGTCTTGAATCCAGGCTGTCTGGATTAAGCTGACTGTTTTCATGGACTTTATTTAGTTCTGCAGCTTGAAGCTTGAGGGCAAAATCCAAAACCTTTGTATACAACATTTCCAATAATGCAGCAAGGTAGTTTGACACTTTCATGATTGCCCCCCACCATATAGAAAACCACTTTTGTCAAACTTAATACTCCCAGGTAGTGATGGACACACTTTGCAGAGGTAATAAAGTTATGATACAGATTCTTTTTCCAAACCTACCAGTATCAGCAAAGTCTTTGTTGCTGATCTTGTTGATCTTGTTGAAGCGTGCGTACAGGTAAGCTGTTTCTTTAGGCAGAGTTGGAACAGAGGTCATGTCTGGACTGACCTCCTCACAGTACACAGAGCCCGTCAGACACACACAAAGCAGACAAGTGGGCAGGTCTGCAACACAGAGTCGTCACAGAAAAACATTTTAAGGATATATTTACAGGTATTTAGGTTACCTATCGTTGAGGACAGACAATATGCTTCTGACAACCAATCACTCATTGAGCTGTATTTGGGTAAAAATGTGGCCAACAGAGTCCTGGATAGAAACTGTTTCTCCCAGACCAAACAAAGCAAGAAATACTTCCATTTTAAAATACAGCAATATAACCGGCAATAATGCACTCAATCCTCATTTAGTTCTGTGGATCAACGATCTAAACTATTATTACAGCTGTTTTCCGCTCCATGCTTCTGAGTAAACCTGGCAACATCTCTAATTCAATTTCAAGTATTATGAAGTTTGTCTGACTATGACTTTTCCAGACCATGAAACTGTGAACAGCTTGAGTTTATACGATTGGAAAGAAGTTTTTTATATCACCTATAGTTTGGATTTATTGCTCATGTGTGTACAGCCAGGTCTCATAGTTAACACATCCTTCTCTTACCAGAGGCATCTCCTTCCGCTGCAACTGGGCTGTCGTCAGGTTCATCAGCAACAGGCAGGGCCCTCTGTGAGAGGAAACACATGATGTTTATACGCCAGCAAGCTCAATAGTGAGAAAAAAACTGAAGAGGAATGAAATACTGATGCAGTAAGATAGTTGGGTTTTAGGTCTTTTGTAGATTAGATGATTATACTGAAAGTAATGTAATTGAAGAAATGCAAACTCAAAGAAAAAGATACAGTTCGTGCATAACCATGGTGCCTTTTTGCCCCTCCATAAATGTGATTCACAAGAACTGTAGAACATTTAAGCAGATACATGGGCTCTCTTTTAGTTATGACTATTAATTAATGATTCAAGGGGGTTGAACCTAAAAAGGCTTTTGCTTCTGATTGGGAAATATGTCTGCAGTGTTGCTGTTTTATCTGCACCAAATAAGACAGAAGATATCTATGAAAAGACAAAGATGAGCCTTAAACAAAATTTCATTCAAATTTAAGAAGGTATGTGGTTTGGGAAAATTGGTCCTAAATAAACTTTGGTACTTCTCAGACATAGATATTAAAAACAAAACTTCGATCTGCTCTTAAAATCATCATGTTTGACCCTGATTGAAAGTGAGAGACTGGCTCATTGTTTTCTTCACATCCAGCCCCAGACAGGTATGAAAATCATCATGATATAAAAGTCGTACTGATTGGTATTGATGGAAGTAGTCACCAAATGTGTAATAATGGTCCTTTTGGACAGAATTAGACAAGATAAGATCCCACGAGGGGAAATTCACAATTGCTGACAACTGGATTAGTTTCTTGAAGTCATTTAATTAAAGCCAAGTGGGAACTCATCTTGGTTTAAATGCAAAATACCTTTTGTTGGCTTCAGTGAGTTTGAGTTTCAAGCTTCAGGTACAAGTGAACACATCTAATAGGATCCAGAGAGCTTAGTCCACAAAAAAATGTGCATCCACTTAATATTTTCTGTTTATCTTGCTTTTAGCCAATTTCTTGACTCTGGTATGCAAGAATTGTAATTGGCATTAAACTTTTCGTCCGAATTTTTGGTAATCAGTCATCTGCAAGGAATTTGTACTTGAACTAAACCCAGCACTGGCCCAGCTGATGTGCTCTTTGTTATTGGATGATGTTTCTGAAACTATCTCGTGAGAAAACTGTTTTGTTCAACTTGTTCTTACAACACATCTTGTTATTTTACTCCCCAATAATCTTCTGGAAGTTGATAGGTGAAAACACCTTTCAGATGTGAGGGAACAGATCATGTCCAGGCTCTGTAAAGTGAAACCTATGGTTTATGTCAACATTATATAGGAATAAATTGAGCTGGATTGAAGCTTTTCTCTTGACTTGATTCCTGAACCAAGACACTTTGAGATGTTTGAAGGTTGTTATGGAATTCTTGCTATAGTTTGAGGATTTTTTGTTTCCCAAATGCAGCTTGTGGTTCTCTATAGTAGAATAAAGTAAAAGGCCTGTCTATAAAGTGTCTGAAGGATTTGGTGCTGGTGCTAAAAAAAACCTGGTCGACACTCAAGTCTGTACTCAATAAAACTGAAGTTACACTTAATAGCTGTCTACTCAATGACATTTATTTCTTTTCCTCTTATTCTTAGGATTGTTTGTGGGTTTTAAACTCCTCGCAAGTGCTTCCCAAAGGTTTCCACTACACCAGACTTTGGTTTTATTTTGTCCAAATATTTTTTTAGGAGGTTAGTGTGGTTTGTAAAGGGCTGAGGTGCGGCGGATTTGGGGTTTGGTTTGTCTGTTGCAGGAACAGACTGGCACAGGAGTTTGCATGTCAGTGTGCATATGAAAGTGCAAGTTGACTGGTTTATTATCTTTTATGGGCAGATGATGATGTCAGTTGGAGAAAGTTTTTGTAATTAGCTTTTAAAATAGAGTTGTACTTCTCTCCATTCCATTTCTCTCAAGGTGCTGTGAGAAGAAGTGACTCCTAAAAAACAGGTTCATGTCTCCTCATTACAGCCCATTTTTTTAAGAAAACAACAAAATGTTAAACTTTTAACAGTTTTACAACATTTAGTTTTTCTTAAATGCATTCTCACCACTTTTTCCAAGAATATTTAACAGTTGTACAATAGTGTCACTTTTACTGTGGATGATTGTCTCCTGTGTTAACACTCTAAATAATTAGCATGAATTGCAGTACAGTTTATTTGAATGCATTTGCAGGGTAATGATGAATGAAAATGTATGATATAAGTACTGAATGTCTTACCCTAGCTCTCCTTGATTTCAAATAGTCACTTGAGTATCCATTCAGCTCCCTGCCTGGTAGAGATCCAGGTATCAGCTGTGAGTCCTGGTCAAAGCTCCTGGCTGAGGCTGCCATCAGCCAAAGCACCAGTGTACAGGTGAATACGAGAGCCTTCATGCTGTTCTCAGCAGTGTGATGCCGACACACCAGTTTACTCTCTGCTAGGGTTTGGGTCAGAAGCTGCGCTTTGCTACGAGCCCCTGTTGGGATGTGTCAAATGACTGTATTTAAAGGCTGAACCAGTAGCTTCCAGCAGACTGTTAAAGCAGAATTTATAGAGCAGAGCCCTTAACCCTTCCCTGGCCACCCATCAGAGAGAGAGAGAGAGAGAGGGAGACAAAGACACAGACAGGGTGTAAAAAATGAGGCACATATGGAAGCAGACAAAGAGAGATTAAGGTGTCCCATTTTTGAGAATGTCACATATGTGTAGTGGAAAAATGCACAGCAGAAACTGCAGAGAAAGCAGAAAAATGTAAAGTTGACAACCACAGAGTGAGTTGTTAAGTCAGGAGGAATGTTTGTGGTCTCTGCCTGACCACATAATAATGACTTTTAACAACCAACCTATCTTTCATTAGCCTCAAAGGTTGTTTCTTTTTCTGTCAGTGGTTGGTTAGACAGCCAGTTTAGCAGCCACAAAACATACATTGATGAGAGGCTAAAATATGTGTTTTTTGATGGCTAATTTGCTTTTCTTTATGGACACATCCTTTTTTCTGGTTTGAACTAACCTGTGTGTGAAATTATATCGTTAAGACTCAGGAAAGGTTTTCAGACTGATTTGACCATGTTGTAAAGCAAACAGGTACTGTTTAGGGTTTTTCAGCATAATTATGCAGTCATATATTATTTAATGCATACAACAGTAAGTCCTGTTTGTAAAAAAATTGCAACGGAAAGAGCCCAAATCTGTATGTTTTGGTTGTTTTATCCAAACCAAATGATAGCTCTTTAGAGATTAGAGCTAGGACAGTCCCTCTGGCCTCAGCCTTTGATTTCCTTATTACTTCCTTCCCGGCGTTGAGGTGTCTTGAATGAGAATGAACACTTGTGAACAGTTCTCAAGCTGGGTCACAATTTGTCCAGTCTTCGCATTTAGTTATATTTTTGGAAATTTGCAAACTAGCAACAAGCAAAATCCTCAATTGTCTGCTGTCTCCTGAAATGGTTTTCTCTTCACAGCTGTGCCTTATCAGGGTTGATTAGTGGAATTTCTTACTTTATCAATGGGGTTGGGACCATCAGTTGTGTTGTGCAGAAGTCAGGTTAATACACAGCCAACAGCCCTATTGGACAACTGTTAAAATTCATATTATGAAAAGAACCAATCAGCTAACTAAAGAAAAACAAGTGGCCATCATTACTTTAAGAAATTAAGGTCAGTCAGTCCAGTAAATAGTCATAGAAATAAAGAAAAAACAAACTAAATGAGAAGGTGTGTCCAAACTTTTGGCCTGTACTGTAAGTTAAAAATGACAACAACTTTACAACAGTTAATCTTTCATTTCCAAAGGCGTGTAACAGTATTTTTTAACGTAGCTCATTCGTTATCCAGCACAACAACAGTCAGATCACCAGAAGCTCCCCAGCTGGAAATTAGCCGTAAAGCCTAAAGCCGCCTCTTTTACTGTACAGTAAATTAAAGGGGACTCTCCACATGATTATAAATCAATTGACTAAACTATTCATAGGTATAGATGACATATAATCGAGAGAGTCCCCTCCCATTATGTGTTAATATTTTGCACCTGAACCTTGTTTGGCCTCATTTACATCTAATTGTCTTCTAACTTTTTAGTTTACGGGAACATCTGCTCGGAATACATCGTCAATGCCTGAAAGCAAAACAGATTAAAGTGACATGCCAGAGCATCTGCTATCTGCTGCAGTGTTGCCCACTGGCTATGTGTCTGTAAACATTTCAGATGAATTCCTCTTGAAGTTTGTGATGTTGATTATCTTTTAACTATTTAAACTACTCCATTTGATTTTTTTTACTTACTACTAACTACTTTCTTTTGGCCTTCAAATATAGTGCCTATAACAAACCAAGTAAAGAGTTAACTGGACAATCTTAACGCATTGCAACATTGTTTATGTCCTAATCTCAGTGACTTCACACCATAAACTGAGGTTTCCCATTTGGTACAAGAGCAATGGCTTGGGAATATTTAGTTAAACTCACAATCGGGTCAACATGTTTGTAATTCACTTTGGTGTGGTTTCACAGGTACAAGACCTTCAGGCGTACTTTCTGAAAGTCTTCTGAGTTGTGGCCAAAACACATACAAATAACTGCTAATATGATAAAACCAGCAAGTGCCAGTAATAGATAGAAAACAGACTGACTGGGAAAAGGCATGCAAGAAGTTTCCAAACTAGAAAGGCCAAGAGATTCTCAGGAATAAAACTGAAGAGTCTCTGTTCACTCAGTGTATTCCACAGCTGTTTAAACCCAGCTGTGTTTGGAGTGATTTCAACTTTGGTTGTCAAATCAGAGAGATATCGGGCTTCCCCATGGCAGTTTTTAAGAATCTACACATTTTAAGTGTTGTCTCTTGAAATGCTGAAAAAAGAGAAAATAAAAGGACGAGAGACAGTACTTCTCTAAAATGAAGTATAGTGGCGGCGCAAAAGTATAAGTTTAAAAAGCAAAACAGTTAAATAGGAAACATGTGACTTTTTCAGCATTCAAGAAGAGGAAAACGAATGGGGCCCAGATATAAACATCCAAGGAACATGAGCCCAGACTGTTACAGGTGTGTTAGCAATTACGGACACCTTTAAACTTTTACGACTCTGGGAAGAGTGCCAGCAACTGGAGAATGTTTTTACTCTCACTAATTTTCTATACCAGAGTTTGAGCTGTCAGGGTGGTTTCAGTGACATTCCTGTGCACAATAAGCCAGTCAATGGGAAAACCACCCACAACAACCCACTAAATGCATATTTTTCCCGTCATGTTGACTGGCTCCATATTCTTGAGAGCACACGTGCCGCTTTTCAACTTGAAACTTTTTTGTACGAAATAGAAGAGGAAAAGTATATTATCCGCTTTTCTTTTTATTTTGAAAGGGATCGATGAAAAGGGCTAGATTTGCATGAGTCTTTTGTTAGTTTCTAAGAATATCTGAAATCCATTTTCCCCTTACATGTTGACAGGCTTGCAGACTTCGTCAAGCATTTATCGGTGCATTAGAGTTTGTTGGGGGGTCACTGCCTGTAACACTGAATCTGAGGCAAAGTGTTTCAATTGCTTCAGATGAAAGCATCTACATTTCAGTTGTCTTGATTATTACGTCACCACACCCAGAGTTTTATCAAACATTTTAAGCACTATATGCAGGGCATTTGTTGTCACTACAGTGGACACCTATTTAAAAGTTATTCACTCCTAAATTCAATGGTTCATGTGGTGGAAATTCATATTAGCCTGTGTCAGGATATTTTTATTCTTCTTAGAGCCTGAGAAAATGTTTTCAATTTTTTCCCCAAACATATGTATATTGTAAAAAAAGATATAGACAAACATTTGAGGGTGAAAAAGCGTATGAACTATAAATTATTCAGTGTTTAAATGGATGAAAGAGAGTTAAAATGTTTCGCAAAGCATTAAAAAAAGATTATTCATGAAATTGCCAAAAGAAAAGAAGTCAAGCAAAAGAAAATGAGTCATATTTACATTATGTTCACACTTTTTTAAAATGAAAAAAATGGAAAACTTTTTTTCATGCCTTAAGACAAATAAAAACACTCAAGGGAAAAATCCTGACACTGATTTTCATAACTCATGCATCAGTGTTTAAAATAATTGTATGAAAACTTCATATTTAGTCATTTCTTGAGTCTGATTCTGCTACTGCTTTTTACAGCATACCAATTAAATCGGTGAAATCCAATGAGGCTTCTTCTTTAAAAATAAATAAATTCATTGACTTCATTATTTCTTTTGACAGCCGCGATCAAAAATGACAGTGAGTTGGGTTTGAGAGTGTCAGGTGTAAGCGATTGATCCAAAATGGCAGCGCAGACAAAACAACATACGTCAGTGACTTAACTGCGCACACAGACATCCATTTGACTGGAAAGTAGCTTTCAACACTTGAGACCACCTGGCCAGGCATTAAACAGGCTTGGTCTGCATGGGTCTGGCTGACAAGTGACATGATGTATTAACCCACTGCGTAAAGCTGTGTGTTTTGGTCATGACATAGCCGCCCACTAGCTCCTTGCTGCCGCCAGCAGCTGTTAAGCTGACGGTTCAGGATTTTTTTTTATTTTTTTATTTTAGCTCAGAGACTTGTTATGCAATGAATGTTACATGTTTTTCAAATTAAATTGTTGACACAAAACCAATACCCTTAAAGGCTCCATGTGAAACCAGGGGAGAGAAATCAAACTGATTGTAGGAAATTAACTTCTTACTCCACACTGTTAAAGCTCCTGTGAGAGGATTTAAACTGATCATGATGATGAAGCAGACGAAAAGCTACATTGATGCTTCTTTACAACTCCTAAAGAAGTGAAGGAAACCATAAACAAAATGAATAACTTGTTTTATTTATCTACTTTCAATGTTTGCAGCCACATGCTTTTGGGGCAGGTGTCTGTGATTAACTACATGCTGCAGATACAACTTTACTTTACCTTTACTCATCTCATACACTGTAAATACTGCAGCTTTTATTTAGTATGCTCTAATGAACTGGAGACAACATAAGGACCAGGTTGAAGAAGTGGTGACATTATTTTTTTCCACTTTATCCACCTGGAAAGTTGGATGACAACCTGTGTTATAAAATACTTGTTCTATTTTTTAATCTGACACAGCAAGATGATCATAAACGGTCAATAATGGTAAACACCTGAAATCAAAGGCTTACCTTTCCAAAGGTTCAAATATGGTCCCTGAGATGAATTCAAGTGACTTTTTAAACTAACGGGCCTTTGAAATAGAGTCTGCTTGACTTTTTGCCTCATAATGTGTTGAGATTGTTTGACTTTTCAGATGTTTTTGAATAGTTTTGCTTATTAAGAGTTGGTCTCAATTTTTGCCTTAAGATCATAATTGTTAGTTTCTTTAATTAGTGTAACAGCTATTCCCTCAAATATTTCGAGAGTGAAGCATTTGTACAAGATGTTCCAACAACTTAGTTACAAGGTTAAATTGAATTAGTTCTTACTGTAGGTCTGCACCTTTTTTTCTTTTAATCTTTTGGAAATAACTTCTTTGCAGAAGAAGTATTTGTCTGTAGAAGTGAGTGTTTTTCCTCATGCAGAGTTTTGGTTCATTTACTGGCATCCAGCCTTGGAATTTAGTCCCAGAGGATCTGAGAACAACCTAATAGTTAAACCAGAGAAGCTGCAGCCTTCACAAGAGGACCACCACTTTAGCTTCTAATTTCAACAACATTTAAACTTTCTTCCCAGAACTTAGGGGTTCAAGATGATTGTTCCCCCCCAACACACACACACACACACACACATACACACACATTTGAGTATCTGCTTACACACTGAATCTTGATTACACTGGTTTTTAAAAAAGATTTAGAAAAAAAATTCAAGGTTCATTAAAATAATAAACATTACCATATTGTAACTACTTTAAAAGAAGACTTTACAACTCTAAAAGCATTTTTATCACTTCAGATTATTTAGAAGATTAAATAGAAAAATAACAGGTGGCTGTTGTGCCTCATTGCTTTGACCAGTTGGTTTGTTTGATGTGTATTGCTCCACACTGAAGGTCTGTTTAAGAGAGTTGTAAAACTGGTGCTGCAAACTGCACTGTCTATGTATGTGTCCTGTTTTCCTGAAACACGTGCAGAACAGATGTTGAGGATGCACAGGGAGGAAGGCTGGGATTTCAAGTTTAATGTTGCACATACGACTTTGCCATGCAACACAAGTACTCTGTATAAGACATCTGATAAATTGCTGTAAAGTTGACATGAGTGCAGGTGCAGAAATTGATGTCAGACCTGGACCGCAGCATGTTTTCAATTACTCTCCTGTAATTCTGATATCTCAGTAATCTCGTGCCAGAACATTTTCCATGTTTTATTTTTGAAGTCCACTTGCTGAGCTGGTTGTTTATATTTTCCTTTTTTTGCACTCTTCAAGATATCCATTCACCTTCAACAGATGAATTTCTGTCACCTTCTTTGTGTCAGACAATAAACTTCTATTCTATTCTATTCTATTACATCCACTGCTATTTATCCATTTATTCATTTGTTAATATATTTTGTTCTTTTAAAGCCAAAGGGAGGTCCAGCAATCTTGTCCCCTTTTTTCGTTCTTGTTTAATTTGCCCCTGACCCCAATTAAGCACCACTGGATTCACCTGTGATGAATTATACAGAATCTGTGGTTCATGTTTTCTTGCAGACATCTCACGTTCTGCTGTCAGTGTGTCCTTGCTGTTTACTGTCCAGAGCCTCTCACGTTATTTAAGCCCTGGAGCTCTTATCCCTGCGTGAAGTTTACCCATGTAACAAAACAACAAGCACACAGGCAGGGAGACCTGATGTAAATTGGCTGATCTGAGTTGTTGTTTAGAGAAAAAAAGAATGTTTGTTTACTCTTTAGATTCTATATAAGAGCAAAAGATCATAATTTCATCACATTTGTGCAACTTTTGGGTAAAAAATTGCTAATTTTGTCACTTATGGCGCTTTTCCACTATACAATTCCAGCCCTACTCGGCTCTACACGGTTTGGTTACCTTTTCCTCTAGCCCGGCTACAGACTCACGGTGGGCGTGGATCTTATAACACAGCTGCGCTAAAGTGCTGCGCTGAAGTGCGTGCATGTTCATCTATAACGCGACACAAACATAATTTTGTACTAACATATGTGCCACCGTGGTCTTTAAAGGAAAAAAAAGATTTCATTAAAGTAATACAGCGGCTCAATGTCGGCGTCATGACAACAGAGGTCAACAACAGCCTCGTGCTGCTGCACGCAGAGGAAAACTAAGGAGCTGCTTCCTGACATCAACTCTTCCCTGGATCCAGTGAGATCACTTTAATTTTTGATTTTTGGGCCTGGTATAGCAGAGATTTTTTGTTGACCAATCATTCTTCTTTGAACTGGTTTTCCTTTTTGGTTCCCTGTGGATTAATGGACTGATTGGTGCTTAAAGACTCTCGTGGCAGACAGATCGCTCCTGCACCGACCAACTTTGATTTAATTTAAAAGACTCTTTAAAGCCAACTATCTTTGCTGTTAACTTCTTTTTGGTTTAAAAAGGACTTTTAACTTCTTTAGGAATCATGAAGGAGCATTTTAGGGCTGTATTTTGTCTTCATTCAGTCTGGTTCTGTGCCGTCAGGTTTAAATGTCATTAAAAACCCGTCGCTGACTTATTCCTTTGCCTCTTGTAAGTGATTTGTTCAGAGTCAGAAGCTGCAGAGACGACATTCTCTGACCAATGAGTGACCGGCAGTCCGTCCACGTCACCTTTTAGTATCAGCTTTACTCTCTTAGAACCAGGGTAGAGTAGGTACTAAAAACTGGCGTCTGACGCGTAGTACCGCGCTAATGGAAAC